>JABACO010000009.1:4089809-4232309 GCA_013339895.1 Ephydatia muelleri | reverse complement strand
ACTGTTGTGTTATCAGATTCGCAACGTTTGTTCATCTTTAATCAGCCAACATACAACAGTGTACAACAGTTGATGTTCATCTGTTGTATTCCATTGTATTTTCCACAACGACGTTTAAAACTAACGTTGTATTATTATGTGATGGAGTGTCATATGATGTTAAACATTGTTAAATATAGTCATTGTGTTTTCAACTTTTTCCCTGTGAGTTGGTGCAATATTTTCCTTTTCTTCCTCAGGAAAATCAATTCTTTCATCCAGTTTTAGTTTCTTCTGTCTTGCAGACCGAAAATCTATTTGGCTCACTGGCAAATATTCAACCGATTTTTGAAATGATGGCACATATCCAGAAATGAGCGGTCAAAGGGAAAGCTAATTAATTCGCGGTTTGCGAATCACCGAATATTCCCGTATAACTTCCCATAGACATGTATGGGGTACTTTAATACCAAGCACACCAGATTTTTCTCAGCATTTGCCAAAGGGGATTGTTAGTACACTACATTTGCCATGATTTTTAGTGGGGTCGCCGTATTTTTCCTATTTAAGGCGTCGCTTCCCTAGGATTGTCATAACATTGTCCTCAATGTACACGTAGTCAATGGGTGCGTTTTCTCATTACAAATTCTATGACCATTTGTGTCAATACCTTTACGATTTGCCAATTTGCCAAAGGAAAAACATGTAGCTAGTACATCGAAGAACTATTATATATATTGAAAATTGGGTCTTTGTATTTAAAAATCGGCTTCCATAATTGAAAGAAGTATTCTATATCGAATCGGATTGTTGTCTCCGTCTCGTGCCCTCAAAATCGACTCACGCGCGGGACAAGGCAAATGAGTATCTCCCTAGCTGTACCAGTTTTATACAGTATGAAATCGGGCCTGAAATCGATTCTGCACGCCTCCTAGCGCTACGTAACAAGGTTTGTTGCTACCAGTTGAGTAGCCTACATATAAATGTACGTTATCGTACCCATACGTTTCGGATCTTTTGTAAACATCGCCGGGCCCATTTCATAATTGTATTGCTGTTAGGCTGTTACGTTGGTAGTTTATCTAAGTAACTGAAGTACAACTACTAGTATAGGTGTGGCCGGAGCTACTATTGGCACCAATAGTAATACGGCTACATGCATGTGTTTTAATTCTAGAAAATCCGCACCGATTTATCGAGTATCAAAGAAGCTGATAGCAGCGTCAACGGCGTGGTAGCGTATTTTATTCTGCTGTCTGGCGCTGCGTTGCAACATCCACCACCAGCAAAACGCCGTTGCAATCTTTCAGGTGAAATAAATATAAAATGCATGTGCAAGGCAATGACTTACGTAGGCCTAGGCATTGCACATCTCTCAACTTGGTAATTGCAATAATGTCATTACCCTGCACTGCATGCTTTGTGTTTTATTGTAATATTTAGCTACCTTGCGTACTTACATGTATATTCAGTTACCGCTGTGAAGGCACCGTAGCTAGTGTACTCATGTGAAGGCACCATAGTTATAAGGTGTGACTATTTACAAATGGTTTATTGTGTCAGTGTGGTATGTAGCAGGCTTTGTCAATGTAATGTATGCACATGTGCATATGGACATATGTATAAAGTTGGCAACGGACTCAAACGTGAATGTTGTGCATGTGTGACTGCATCACAGTGAAACTTATTAGTGAACAATTTGAAATAAATCACAAGATGACCGCCAATGTATGGGCGATTACTCGATATGACACAACACGCAAGCACTAAAACGCATCACACAGATCAAACAAACTGTCAGACATTCTCTGCAACCATAACCATTCTCTGCTACATGTACCAATGTAAAGGTCTTGTTGATAACAATGAATACAATAGTTCAAGGGATGGTATACAAATAGTGCATGCTCATACAAGTATGCATATCTGTGTATGTGTAAACAATTAATTTTTTGTATGTTTGTATTGTATGTGTGTATGTGTGTTACATATGGACAACATTTCAACAGCCCTTTGCTGCGGCAGAACACACATGGCTGAGTTATCTTGAGCCTGAATACCACAAATGCAACAGTGAAAAATGTGAAGCCAGAACAGAGTAAGGCTGTTTGTGTATGTGTGTGTGCGTTACCAGTGTGGTAAGGGAGTGGCTCAAATATGGCACTGATCTTGGTGAACACACACACACACACACACACACACACACACACACACACACACACACACACAAACACACACACACACAAACACACACACGCACCACACACACACATGATGTGATATTGTGGTCAATTAGTTATGGCATGTGCAAATGGGAGGGGCTGTGTTTGTGTGTGTTGCCTACAAATACACATGCATGTACACACATGAGGCTTCTGTAACTTCTACTGTAGACAACTAAAACATATCTAGCAAATTAACCCTCCTTTCCCCCCTGATCTTGGTGATAGACACACACACACACACACACACACACACACACACACACACACACACACACACACGCACACACACACACATACACACACACACACAAGCACACACAAGTACATACATGTACAAGCACACACACATATACACACAGTTTGGGGTGTGTATTGTGGGCGGGTCGATGTTACAGGGGGTCACGTGATATACTCTGCTGTGTAGTGTTGTTGCTGATGTGCTGATATCTTTGGGCAACCAAGTCCCCGATCCTTGACTACGCGCCATACGCGAAACACACGTGTACGAAGCTTCTAAAATCACTAAAACATCCATGTAGAAAAGCAGGCCTTCATTCCATATTAGTGATTTGGTGCTTATTGTGTAGTGTAGTGCTATTGTGCAGTGCCTCTAATACGGTGCTGTGCCTGTGACATAGTGCTATGGTGCAGTGCTTGTGAAATAGTCATGGTGCAGTGACTATGAAGTGGTGCTAAGGTCAGTGGTGTACAGTTGTAGGAAGCATGGGCCCATTGCCACATTCTTATATTTGTCAAAGTGGGGGCATTACCCCCCCCCCCCCCATCTTTTAATATCATCCTATGTGCTTGATGGTGCTGTATAGTCACGGTGCTGTGCTTGTGAAGTACATGTAGCTATGGGTCTGTGCTTTTGAAGAAGGTTTGGTGTAGTTGAATGTGAACACTAAGCTTACATGTACATGTATTACCATTCAGCTGCTAGCCTTATGTAAACTTTCCAGTGGCCCAGTCCTGCCATACACAAGTAGCAATAATATTCACTGCCACCATATGCAAGGCTTCAAAGCTTAGAAGTATCAAGGGCATTGGAAAGTTTTCTATTGCTTAGCACTTTTCAACACACACATGCACACGCATGCACACACACATATGCACACATGCACACGTGTATACATACATACACACATGCACACACAATCAGTATGTACCGGTACAGAAATGGTGTGGGAACAAGTGTACGAAAAGAAAAGGTAAAAATTTATTAACGTGAAATTTTTATAGTAATAAAATTATAACCTTACAAGCCTGATTTTGCTGGATGCTGTCCCATAGGTACGTAAGATAAATATAATATTCATTTGTGCAGCTCAGAGGTCAACAACAAAAGGGCATTGTTTGCTATGTAAACTGAGGTTATCCTAATCTGGCTATTGAGCTAGACCTGTACATGTACCAAGTTCTAAGAAGCAAACACTATTGACGTACATGTAGTACCTACATGTGCATGTATGTGGCATGGGCCTTTTGTGCCTGATGCCATAAACTTTACAATCAAGTACATGTACATGATGGGAGGGGGGTGGAGTGTGCTTTGGGCCTCATGCAAAACCTTTGGTTAGTGGTAGAGGCATTTACGTCTGATGCATAAAGTCCTGGTACTTTTTTTCTAGGGTTCAATATCAAGAGTTGTGTTAAAAGTCTGTTTGGGACTGTTTCTATGGAGATGAGGCGAAATATTACTCGAGGACACTCCTGTATCTGGTTTTGTACTGGGGAAGAGCAGCACCAGGAACCCAATGCTGAGACTGACCATCTGGAGTGTTCAACACCTCCAGGGATATCCACCTTAGGCTCAACAAATTTACTTAAATACCCCTACGTTCCACTGTACTCAGCTGGCATACACTTCTTCATCAAGCAAACCAGATGGGCAGGTGTGTTGAGTGTACCAAAGGCAGGCAGTTCTAGCAATGGAGGCCTACAAATAATGCTGCCACTGTTCCACTCACCCCTCTTCCACTTCAAAGTTGGGACGCCACTCGCATCTAAGAACTTCCGCTCCACTTTCCTATCCCTGGTATGGTGGAGCAATGTGGCTACAATCCAGCCAAATACAACACTCGCATTGGTGCAGCCACTTACAGTAACTGCTGACACCATTCAGAAGTACATATGGTGCAGCCACACTCATTGTTAGTAATAGCAATAGCAGAAGAGGGCAAATTGTGTATGTTTTTTAAATGCACATTACATGTTTGCACTAACCACACACTGTGCAGAGACAGGGGAGGGGTTTGGGGGCCGTTTGGGCCTGTGCCAGCAAGCATTGGCATAACATAGAAGGGGGGGGTATAGTATGCTTTTAACCTGATGCAGAGGCTTTGGCCTAGTGATAGACTGATCAGCGCTACAGTTTACACAAAACTTTTCTTTAAAAGAAAAAAAATGAAAGCATTGCTATTCCATTGAAGCCCCACGAAGGTGATTAAAGCGCTTTACGTGTGGTTACTGACTCTGGCCTGGCCATACACATGTATGCAGACAAAGATTCAAAATACGGCACGTGCAGATTTGATGTTAATCGATCTAGGTAGGGCTGAAATGCCTACGTAGGTCGCAACTGTACTGAAAAGTGCCATTTGCAAATATCTATGTCTTGTATCAGTGCACGTGCCTATTAGCCTTCGCGCTTCATTCATCGAGCTGCAAGCAGGCTAAACGAACACGATAAGGAAAACACTATATAGGTCAAAAGTGTCCATGACGATCAACATCATAGTGTCCCTCTTGGCAGTCGAGACCTACGGTACTAGTCTGGGACTATCGTACTTTTGTATCAGGCCAGAAGCTGGCAGTAACGCTCTCGGCCTCCCCCCCCCCCCCCCCCCACATTGTCCGGTTATTAACAGCCTATTAGTATAGTTAAGTTCTATCTTCAGCTAAATTAACTTACTGTGCATATATTTATTCACCATTTTGTTCATATTAGTTGAATAATTCTGGCGGATGACGCAAGGCATTACGCAATGACATATTTTGATGAATAAATTATGCCGCGGTATAAATTAATTTTGTGTCTTGATTTTAGTTCAAGAATGGTTCAGGGAATAATTTTTTGAAGTACATATATCTGATCAGACCGATTTATAGGACATTTTACAAGTGTTTAAAATTCAATTTGAAATAAAAAGCAAGATGACCGCCTATGTATGGGCCATTTCTGGATATGATGATCCATTCACATTTGCTTTGTGTGCTGCTGTGGTGTGCTTGGATTCTAGCGGCAGTTTCAATGTAAAACAGGACAGCTGCAATGTGTGTGCAAGTTTCTCCGAAGTTATTTGCGCTCATTGCAATTGCATGGCTGGTCTGGGAGAAACATGCACACACACACATTACAGCTGTCCTGAAACTGCCGCTATTGCAGACCAGTTTTATAACTAGCAAACAGTCCAGAGCCCATAAATCTCTGGAGGCTTGTATAATCAGTTTGTTAGTGGATGGGTGAAAGACGTATACAAACGCATATCGTCTCGGGAAAGTATGTGACTTACATGTACAGGACGGGTAAGTTATGTCTGAATAGAAACGTACAATGCACATTAATTGTCTGCATGCATTTGTAGGTCCGTCATTCTCATGCAGTGTTTCCTTTAAGTTGCTGGGTTGTTTTAGAACAAACTATAGTCTCCAGTTTGTTCTAAAACAACCCATGCAGCAACTTAAAGGGGTGTCCTTGAAACACTGAGAATGACGGACCTAAAATAAACGCAAATGCATGCGGATTCTATTCAGACCGCGCATGTATACGTCTTCTGTTTGTGTATAAGACTTACTTTTGTCAGACAGATCCGTGAACCATGTCTTGTTCCTATATTATTCACTGCATCTTCTTTACCACCTCTTAGTACGGCTTGACATTATATATAATCTAGACATTGCATGGCTTCTTTATATAAGCGCTTGCACTGTTTGGAACAGGTTGTGTTCTGTTAAAAAGATATAGTTGTGTGCATATACTTCTCCCTACACGCTATTAATTTTAAAGGAACTCAGTTGCAAATGTATTTCGACCCGTGACTTTTTAATCATAATACCCTTCAATGCAATAATCTATTTGATGCAATTCGAACTTCAGTCGGCAGGCTTTTTACGTTCAAGTGACTGTAGACTGTCACTATATACTGTCACTACATATATATCTTTTTTTAAATTTTTAATTTTAATATGTACAAGGCACAGAATTGATTCGTAGGGCAATATAACTGCACCACGGTGACGAATAAAGACTATCCAATTCTTGACTCCTTAACAACTAGCAAAAGTCTAGAGCCTTTTGAATACATGATTCTTCGGATTTCACTAAACTAGTCTCCAGGCAAAGGGACGCGCTTATTATAGAGCACAATTGATTCGACGTAAGCTACCAAGCTAGGTATATAAGAATCGCTTTACCAGGAAAAGTAACTCCAGGCAGAGAAAAGAACGGTATGGTATGAATGGTACCGAGCCAGATAAAGTACTACCAAGTGTATTATAAGATATACGGTAAGATCAAATAGCTTCGCACAGCACGCGCTGCGCAGCACAATGGCTTGCGGTGTTGGGGGTTTGATAACAGTGTAATTATGGCACAAATGACATTCCATAATACGCTGCGTATCGATTGCGCGGTCGATATGGCACAAATAACATGCCATAGTACCGGGCCACCGTACTTTTCGCACCTCGCAGATGGCAACATTCATTGCACCTTTATATAACTGTCAGTTGATACAACTATGCCGACTTCAGTACAGTAGCGGCTCGCATATCCGCACTTTAACACCTCGCACATCCGCACAAATAATGACAATTGAACAAACTTTTAGCTTTCATGTACAGGAAATCGTTATATAATTAGTGGCAGAGATCGATAGGGTTTGCTATGAAAGCTTGTTCAATTGTCTTTTGAGGTTGATATGCTAGCCGCTACTGTACCGCTTTTAATATTCATTGGCTGTCGAAGCGTTGCAGTGCTTTGTATAATTATATATAACCCGCCCCTTTTTTCTATTTATTTGCCGCTATATCACGCCGCCCTGCCTACTTCTAGCTGACCTTCATTATACGAGGCTATGTGTACCTAATAACTTCCAGTCATAATAAGAGCTTCAACAGCTTGCATTGGGTACTCAGGTTGTGTCCATCCCTCCACCACGGTAACAAAGAAAGGTTGAAGCTCTTTTTATGACTGGAAGTTAGCGCGTGCAGGCAGGCATTAGGTACACATAGCCTCGTATAATGAAGGTAGGCTATAAGTAGGCAAACAAGAGGGCGGATTATGAAGCACTACAACGTTTTCAGCAGCCAATGAAATTATAAGCGGTACTGAGTTATCAACAGACAGTTATTATAAAGGTGCATTATACCCATCTGCTAGGTGCGAAATGTCTCCATTTGCGAGTCCCCCCCCCCCCCCCCCTCCCAGTGAATATAAAACTATAGGGTCTGGCTGGCCCATGGGCCCAATGCCCCATTCTGGCTATAAAGCAAAGCTGCGTCAAAACAGCATGCCGAAAGCAGGGTAGAGAAAACAAAGCTGTGTTCCATATATAAACAGCAAAAAATTAAACGATGTAGTTGCATGTGTTTTTACTTGTGTAGTTCTAACGGTGTAACGTGTATAGTTTTATATTTGTAAACTTGAAACATTAAATTTTTTGACTGTGATCACTAACCAATAATAGTATTAACTAGTATATTTAACTTTCCTTACGTCATACGATAATTCTATTGCGCTTACACGTAGGTTCCTCGGTCACGTACAAAATTGCACGTTCGCGCGCGACGTTGCTCTCGAATTACCCCGTGCGCATACAAATAATCCTCCGGGACCAAGAAATCATTTGTATGAAATCGGTCCACTCACGATTTCGAGAGCACATGGCGCGCAAAATTCGAAAGCACGCTCTTCCGGGTGATATTGCGTGCTGTCACGGGCCCGGAATCAAAGCCCTAAATTGCTGTGGAAGGCTTGTTTGCTACCCGAGCGGAGGTATACTATGAAAGCCTTAAAAACTGTCACCCTCAAGGAGAAGGCTCCAATTGGAATGCTATTACTCGAACTCATCATAACTAGCTAGGGAATGCAATTACACTCGTAATTAAGTAGCACCGTGACGTCACTACGGGCTGCAATTTGATTGGTTCTCCAAAATCTAGGATCCTCCTAAGTATATGAGCCAGACCCACTTTCAGGTAGCGGTAATGTAATCCATCCGCAGCTGTTGGGAGGTAAGAGACTAATTTGGCCATACATTATTGAAACGGATGCGATCACCCCCTCGGGTCCCCAGACAACGCGACATTACGTTGGCACGTGAGGCAATACAATTGTTATTTTTTCAAGATGGCTGCCGTGGACCCGTACGCTCAGGCTGTTGCCAAAATCAGTGACCGAATCGACAAAGCCCACGACGAAATCGCCAAAACTTTTCAAGAAATAAAAGCAATCAAGAACAGCGACGCGTACAAGGCCGTGTCAATGCACTTTGTGGATGGGAAAGCTATAACAGGCACCAGTGAGGAAGTTAAGGCATCGTGGTGCTACTTTCAATCGCAGCTGAGCGATCTAACAAAGGAAATAGACTTACTAAGAAAGCAAAAAACCAGCGACGAAATCGCCAAAACTTTTCAAGAAATAAAAGCAATCAAGAACAGCGACGCGTACAAGGCCGTGTCAATGCACTTTGTGGATGGGAAAGCTATAACAGGCACCAGTGAGGAAGTTCAGGCTTCGTGGTGCTACTTTCAATCGCAGCTGAGCGATCTAACAAATCAAAAAGACTTACTAACAATGGAAATAGACTTACTAACAAAGGAAATAGACTTACTAACAAAGCAAAAAACCAACGACGAAATAACAAAGCAAAAAACCAACGACGAAATCGCCAAAATTTTTCAAAAAATTGAAGCAATCAAGAACAGCGACGATTACAAGGCCGTGTCAAAGCGCTTTCCGTGGGGGAAAGCTACAACAGGCACCAGTAAGGACGATGAGGCTTCGTGGTGCTGTTATACATCGCAGTTGGAAGATCTAACAAAGCAATTAAATTTCTACTTGTCGCAAAACGCTGTAGCATTTAAGAAAACCGATGAGGTACGCAAGGGTTATAAACGTTCAACAGCTGCTAGGTCCGAGCGACAAGTGCTCACCAGCTTTGCTTTATTCATCGCAGAGCGCTATAATTTTCAGCGTTTGTATGAAAAGTCAGTAACATTTGGTGATGTGATGGCAGCTGTGGGGTTTCATGGCAATGCATCAATTCACCAGTATTTCAAAACTAAAGTGAATGAAAATCGCAAGTATACTGCAAAGGAAGAAGGGGCCACGCCAATAGAAGATTTGCTTTCCGAGAAAACATGGTGCTATCTTGTTTTGCTGAATGATACTGTCAATCGTCACCTTCATGAACCATTGGAGCAGGACTCAAATAATAAAGTTACTGTAGTGCTTGAGAGTGGGATGTATTATCCTGACTATATGGAAGAGGTGACAAAACTGATGGGTTTCGTCAATGTGGACATCAAAAATGGTGATAGTGACAGTGGCTCAGACAAGGGCTCGCCGTAAAAGCAGTAGCAGACATGTTCCATCTTTAGATCTCTGAACCATACTTATACCTGATTGTGTGCATATCATTGGATGCCAAGAATGTTGTGCTGCATAATGGTTTGTTAACCTCAAAATATTCAGTGGGCACCATGCAAGATTTGGGGTTGATAACATGACAACACTCTATGGTGTTACCTATTAATACTGTTGTGGTCTTTGTGGCGTTGTATGAATACTCTTAACTATCTTCCAATGAATACTATACACTATCCTAGCTTGTAACGTAACACCGCTTGGAAGTTGGCACCACATTCCACAGCACCACATTCCACACTAATTATCACAAAACAATATTGTGCGGCGGGCGCCAGTGACCCACAAGTGCAAGAACTAACTATAATTACACAATAACTGCATCAGCATCATGCGTGAACCGGTACATACAATAAGTATAATAATAATCCACTACCACAGCATCTGATGAGGTCTACACATTTCTAAAAATGTTTGATTATAATGACTCCTCTCACATGAGGACCATGGCTATGTCACACACGTGAGAGTGAGTTCACCCTATACTGTCTGACCAAGGTAAGCGATGTTCTGGTGATCCTGCACCACCAGAGCATCTGATGAGGTCTGTCTCACATTTCTGAACATGTGTCATTAAAATGGCCCCTCCCCCTTGAGGACCATGGCCATGTCACACATGTGAGGTGAGTTTACCCCACTGTCTGACCGAGGTAAGCGATGTTCTAGTGATCCTGCACCACCAGAGCATCTGATGAGGTCTGTCTCACATTTCTGAACATGTGTCATTAAAATGGCCCCTCCCCCTTGAGGACCATGGCCATGTCACACATGTGAGAGTGAGTTTACCCCACTGTCTGACCAAGGTAAGCAATGGTCTGGTGATCCTGCACTACCAGAGCATCTGATGAGGTCTGTCTCACATTTCTGAACATGTGTCATTAAAATGGCCCCTCCCCCTTGAGGACCATGGCCATGTCACACATGTGAGGTGAGTATACCCCACTGTCTGACCGAGGTAAGCGATGTTCTGGTGATCCTGCACCACCAGAGCATCTGATGAGGTCTGTCTCACATTTCTGAACATGTGTCACTAAAATGGCCCCTCCCCCTTGAGTACCATGGCCATGTCACACATGTGAGAGTGAGTTTACCCCACTGTCTGACCAAGGTAAGCAATGGTCTGGTGATCCTGCACCACCAGAGCATCTGATGAGGTCTGTCTCACAATTCTGAACATGTGTGATTAAAATGGCCCCTCCCCCTTGAGGACCATGGCCATGTCACACATGTGAGAGTGAGTTTACCCTACTGTCTGACCAAGGTAAGCGATGTTCTGGTGATCCTGCACCACCAGAGCATCTGATGAGGTCTGTCACACATTTCAGAACATGTGTCATTAAAATGACTTAGGATCACCAGAACATCGCTTACCTTGGTCAGACAGTGGGGTAAACTCACTCTCACATGTGTGACATGGCAATGGTCCTCAAGTGGGAGGGGCCATTTTAATGACACATGTTCAGAAATGTGAGACAGACCTCATCAGATGCTCTGGTGGTGCAGGATCACCAGAACATCGCTTACCTCGGTCAGACAGTGGGGTAAACTCACCTCACATGTGTGACATGGCCATGGTCCTCAAGGGGGAGGGGCCATTTTAATGACACATGTTCAGAAATGTGAGACAGACCTCATCAGATGCTCTGGTGGTGCAGGATCACCAGACCATTGCTTACCTTGGTCAGACAGTGGGGTAAACTCACTCTCACATGTGTGACATGGCCATGGTCCTCAAGGGGGAGGGGCCATTTTAATGACACATGTTCAGAAATGTGAGACAGACCTCATCAGATGCTCTGGTGGTGCAGGATCACTAGAACATCGCTTACCTCGGTCAGACAGTGGGGTAAACTCACCTCACATGTGTGACATGGCCATGGTCCTCAAGGGGGAGGGGCCATTTTAATCACACATGTTCAGAATTGTGAGACAGACCTCATCAGATGCTCTGGTGGTGCAGGATCACCAGACCATTGCTTACCTTGGTCAGACAGTGGGGTAAACTCACTCTCACATGTGTGACATGGCCATGGTACTCAAGGGGGAGGGGCCATTTTAATGACACATGTTCAGAAATGTGAGACAGACCTCATCAGATGCTCTGGTGGTGCAGGATCACCAGAACATCGCTTACCTCGGTCAGACAGTGGGGTAAACTCACCTCACAGGGGTAAACTCACCTCACATGTGTGACATGGCCATGGTCCTCAAGGGGGAGGGGCCATTTTAATGACACATGTTCTGAAATGTGTGACAGACCTCATCAGATGCTCTGGTGGTGCAGGATCACCAGAACATCGCTTACCTTGGTCAGACAGTGGGGTAAACTCACTCTCACATGTGTGACATGGCCATGGTCCTCAAGGGGGGCCATTTTAATCACACATGTTGTGAAATGTGTGACAGACCTCATCAGATGCTCTGGTGGTGCAGGATCACCAGAACATCGCTTACCTTGGTCAGACAGTAGGGTAAACTCACTCTCACATGTGTGACATGGCCATGGTCCTCAAGTGGGAGGGGCCATTTTAATGACACATGTTCAGAAATGTGAGACAGACCTCATCAGATGCTCTGGTGGTGCAGGATCACCAGAACATCGCTTACCTTGGTCAGACAGTGGGGTAAACTCACTCTCACATGTGTGACATGGCCATGGTCCTCAAGGGGGGCCATTTTAATCACACATGTTCTGAAATGTGTGACAGACCTCATCAGATGCTCTGGTGGTGCAGGATCACCAGAACATCACTTACCTTGGTCAGACAGTGGGGTAAACTCACTCTCACATGTGTGACATGGCCATGGTACTCAAGGGGGAGGGGCCATTTTAATGACACATGTTCAGAAATGTGAGACAGACCTCATCAGATGCTCTGGTGGTGCAGGATCACCAGAACATCGCTTACCTCGGTCAGACAGTGGGGTAAACTCACCTCACATGTGTGACATGGCCATGGTCCTCAAGGGGGAGGGGCCATTTTAATGACACATGTTCAGAAATGTGAGACAGACCTCATCAGATGCTCTGGTGGTGCAGGATCACCAGACCATTGCTTACCTTGGTCAGACAGTGGGGTAAACTCACTCTCACATGTGTGACATGGCCATGGTCCTCAAGGGGGAGGGGCCATTTTAATGACACATGTTCAGAAATGTGAGACAGACCTCATCAGATGCTCTGGTGGTGCAGGATCACTAGAACATCGCTTACCTCGGTCAGACAGTGGGGTAAACTCACCTCACATGTGTGACATGGCCATGGTCCTCAAGGGGGAGGGGCCATTTTAATCACACATGTTCTGAAATGTGTGACAGACCTCATCAGATGCTCTGGTGGTGCAGGATCACCAGAACATCGCTTACCTTGGTCAGACAGTGGGGTAAACTCACTCTCACATGTGTGACATGGCCATGGTCCTCAAGGGGGAGGGGCCATTTTAATCACTTATGTTCTGAAAGGTGTGACAGACCTCATCAGATGCTCTGGTGGTGCAGGATCACCAGAACATCGCTTACCTTGGTCCGACAGTAGGGTAAACTCACTCTCACATGTGTGACATGGCCATGGTCCTCAAGTGGGAGGGGCCATTTTAATGACACATGTTCATTAATGTGAGACAGACCTCATCAGATGCTCTGGTGGTGCAGGATCACCAGAACATCGCTTACCTTGGTCAGACAGTGGGGTAAACTCACTCTCACATGTGTGACATGGCCATGGTCCCCAAGGGGGAGGGGCCATTTTAATGACACATGTTCTGAAATGTGTGACAGACCTCATCAGATGCTCTGGTGGTGCAGGATCACCAGAACATCGCTTACCTTGGTCAGATAGTGGGGTAAACTCACTCTCACATGTGTGACATGGCCATGGTCCTCAAGGGGGAGGGGCCATTTTAATGACACATGTTCTGAAATGTGTGACAGACCTCATCAGATGCTCTGGTGGTGCAGGATCACCAGAACATCGCTTACCTTGGTCAGACAGTGGGGTAAACTCACTCTCACATGTGTGACATGGCCATGGTCCTCAAGGGGGAGAGGCCATTTTAATCACTTATGTTCTGAAAGGTGTGACAGACCTCATCAGATGCTCTGGTGGTGCAGGATCACCAGAACATCGCTTACCTTGGTCCGACAGTAGGGTAAACTCACTCTCACATGTGTGACATGGCCATGGTCCTCAAGTGGGAGGGGCCATTTTAATGACACATGTTCATTAATGTGAGACAGACCTCATCAGATGCTCTGGTGGTGCAGGATCACCAGAACATCGCTTACCTTGGTCAGACAGTGGGGTAAACTCACTCTCACATGTGTGACATGGCCATGGTCCTCAAGGGGGAGGGGCCATTTTAATCACACATGTTCTGAAATGTGTGACAGACCTCATCAGATGCTCTGGTGGTGCAGGATCACCAGAACATCACTTACCTTGGTCAGACAGTGGGGTAAACTCACTCTCACATGTGTGACATGGCCATGGTACTCAAGGGGGAGGGGCCATTTTAATGACACATGTTCAGAAATGTGAGACAGACCTCATCAGATGCTCTGGTGGTGCAGGATCACCAGAACATCGCTTACCTCGGTCAGACAGTGGGGTAAACTCACCTCACATGTGTGACATGGCCATGGTCCTCAAGGGGGAGGGGCCATTTTAATGACACATGTTCAGAAATGTGAGACAGACCTCATCAGATGCTCTGGTGGTGCAGGATCACCAGACCATTGCTTACCTTGGTCAGACAGTGGGGTAAACTCACTCTCACATGTGTGACATGGCCATGGTCCTCAAGGGGGAGGGGCCATTTTAATGACACATGTTCAGAAATGTGAGACAGACCTCATCAGATGCTCTGGTGGTGCAGGATCACTAGAACATCGCTTACCTCGGTCAGACAGTGGGGTAAACTCACCTCACATGTGTGACATGGCCATGGTCCTCAAGGGGGAGGGGCCATTTTAATCACACATGTTCAGAATTGTGAGACAGACCACATCAGATGCTCTGGTGGTGCAGGATCACCAGACCATTGCTTACCTTGGTCAGACAGTGGGGTAAACTCACTCTCACATGTGTGACATGGCCATGGTACTCAAGGGGGAGGGGCCATTTTAATGACACATGTTCAGAAATGTGAGACAGACCTCATCAGATGCTCTGGTGGTGCAGGATCACCAGAACATCGCTTACCTCGGTCAGACAGTGGGGTAAACTCACCTCACATGTGTGACATGGCCATGGTCCTCAAGGGGGAGGGGCCATTTTAATGACACATGTTCAGAAATGTGAGACAGACCTCATCAGATGCTCTGGTGGTGCAGGATCACCAGACCATTGCTTACCTTGGTCAGACAGTGGGGTAAACTCACTCTCACATGTGTGACATGGCCATGGTCCTCAAGGGGGAGGGGCCATTTTAATGACACATGTTCAGAAATGTGAGACAGACCTCATCAGATGCTCTGGTGGTGCAGGATCACTAGAACATCGCTTACCTCGGTCAGACAGTGGGGTAAACTCACCTCACATGTGTGACATGGCCATGGTCCTCAAGTGGGAGGGGCCATTTTAATGACACATGTTCTGAAATGTGTGACAGACCTCATCAGATGCTCTGGTGGTGCAGGATCACCAGAACATCGCTTACCTTGGTCAGACAGTGGGGTAAACTCACTCTCACATGTGTGACATGGCCATGGTCCTCAAGGGGGAGGGGCCATTTTAATCACTTATGTTCTGAAAGGTGTGACAGACCTCATCAGATGCTCTGGTGGTGCAGGATCACCAGAACATCGCTTACCTTGGTCCGACAGTAGGGTAAACTCACTCTCACATGTGTGACATGGCCATGGTCCTCAAGTGGGAGGGGCCATTTTAATGACACATGTTCATTAATGTGAGACAGACCTCATCAGATGCTCTGGTGGTGCAGGATCACCAGAACATCGCTTACCTTGGTCAGACAGTGGGGTAAACTCACTCTCACATGTGTGACATGGCCATGGTCCCCAAGGGGGAGGGGCCATTTTAATGACACATGTTCTGAAATGTGTGACAGACCTCATCAGATGCTCTGGTGGTGCAGGATCACCAGAACATCGCTTACCTTGGTCAGATAGTGGGGTAAACTCACTCTCACATGTGTGACATGGCCATGGTCCTCAAGGGGGAGGGGCCATTTTAATGACACATGTTCTGAAATGTGTGACAGACCTCATCAGATGCTCTGGTGGTGCAGGATCACCAGAACATCGCTTACCTTGGTCAGACAGTGGGGTAAACTCACTCTCACATGTGTGACATGGCCATGGTCCTCAAGGGGGAGAGGCCATTTTAATCACTTATGTTCTGAAAGGTGTGACAGACCTCATCAGATGCTCTGGTGGTGCAGGATCACCAGAACATCGCTTACCTTGGTCCGACAGTAGGGTAAACTCACTCTCACATGTGTGACATGGCCATGGTCCTCAAGTGGGAGGGGCCATTTTAATGACACATGTTCATTAATGTGAGACAGACCTCATCAGATGCTCTGGTGGTGCAGGATCACCAGAACATCGCTTACCTTGGTCAGACAGTGGGGTAAACTCACTCTCACATGTGTGACATGGCCATGGTCCTCAAGGGGGAGGGGCCATTTTAATGACACATGTTCTGAAATGTGTGACAGACCTCATCAGATGCTCTGGTGGTGCAGGATCACCAGAACATCGCTTACCTTGGTCAGACAGTGGGGTAAACTCACTCTCACATGTGTGACATGGCCATGGTCCTCAAGGGGGAGAGGCCATTTTAATCACTTATGTTCTGAAAGGTGTGACAGACCTCATCAGATGCTCTGGTGGTGCAGGATCACCAGAGCATCGCTTACCTTGGTCAGACAGTGGGGTAAACTCACTCTCACATGTGTGACATGGCCATGGTCCTCAAGGGGGAGGGGCCATTTTAATCACACATGTTCTGAAATGTGTGACAGACCTCATCAGATGCTCTGGTGGTGCAGGATCACCAGAACATCGCTTACCTTGGTCAGACAGTAGGGTAAACTCACTCTCACATGTGTGACATGGCCATGGTCCTCAAGGGGGAGAGGCCTTTTTAATGACACATGTTCAGAAATGTGAGACAGACCTCATCAGATGCTCTGGTGGTGCAGGATCACCAGAACATCGCTTACCTTGGTCAGACAGTGGGGTAAACTCACTCTCACATGTGTGACATGGCCATGGTCCTCAAGTGGGAGGGGCCATTTTAATGACACATGTTCTGAAATGTGTGACAGACCTCATCAGATGCTCTGGTGGTGCAGGATCACCAGAACATCGCTTACCTTGGTCAGACAGTGGGGTAAACTCACTCTCACATGTGTGACATGGCCATGGTCCTCAAGGGGGAGGGGCCATTTTAATCACACATGTTCATAAAAGTGAAACAGACCTCATCAGATGCTCTGGTGGTGCAGGATCACCAGAACATCGCTTACCTTGGTCCGACAGTAGGGTAAACTCACTCTCACATGTGTGACATGGCCATGGTCCTCAAGGGGGAGGGGCCATTTTAATGACACATGTTCAGAAATGTGAGACAGACCTCATCAGATGCTCTGGTGGTGCAGGATCACCAGAACATCGCTTACCTTGGTCAGACAGTGGGGTAAACTCACTCTCACATGTGTGACATGGCCATGGTCATCAAGGGGGAGAGGCCTTTTTTAATGACACATGTTCAGAAAAGTGAGACAGACCTCATCAGATGCTCTGGTGGTGCAGGATCACCATGAACATCGCTTACCTTGGTCAGACAGTGGGGTAAACTCACTCTCACATGTGTGACTTGGCCATGGTCCTCAAGGGGGAGGGGCCATTTTAATCACACTGTTCTGAAATGTGTGACAGACCTAATCAGATGCTCTGGTGGTGCAGGATCACTAGAACATCGCTTACCTCGGTCCGACAGTGGGGTAAACTCACCTCACATGTGTGACATGGCCATGGTCCTCAAGGGGGAGGGGCCATTTTAATGACACATGTTCAGAAATGTGAGACAGACCTCATCAGATGCTCTGGTGGTGCAGGATCACCAGAACATCGCTTACCTTGGTCAGACAGTAGGGTGAACTCACTCTCACAGTGTGTGACATGGCCATGGTCCTCAAGTGGGAGGGGCCATTTTAATGACACATGTTCAGAAATGTGAGACAACCTCATCAGATGCTCTGGTGGTGCAGGATCACCAGAACATCGCTTACCTTGGTCAGACAGTGGGGTAAACTCACTCTCACATGTGTGACATGGCCATGGTCCTCAAGGGGGAGAGGCCATTTTAATCACTTATGTTCTGAAAGGTGTGACAGACCTCATCAGATGCTCTGGTGGTGCAGGATCACCAGAACATCGCTTACCTTGGTCCGACAGTAGGGTAAACTCACTCTCACATGTGTGACATGGCCATGGTCCTCAAGTGGGAGGGGCCATTTTAATGACACATGTTCATTAATGTGAGACAGACCTCATCAGATGCTCTGGTGGTGCAGGATCACCAGAACATCGCTTACCTTGGTCAGACAGTGGGGTAAACTCACTCTCACATGTGTGACATGGCCATGGTCCTCAAGGGGGAGGGGCCATTTTAATGACACATGTTCTGAAATGTGTGACAGACCTCATCAGATGCTCTGGTGGTGCAGGATCACCAGAACATCGCTTACCTTGGTCAGACAGTGGGGTAAACTCACTCTCACATGTGTGACATGGCCATGGTCCTCAAGGGGGAGAGGCCATTTTAATCACTTATGTTCTGAAAGGTGTGACAGACCTCATCAGATGCTCTGGTGGTGCAGGATCACCAGAGCATCGCTTACCTTGGTCAGACAGTGGGGTAAACTCACTCTCACATGTGTGACATGGCCATGGTCCTCAAGGGGGAGGGGCCATTTTAATCACACATGTTCTGAAATGTGTGACAGACCTCATCAGATGCTCTGGTGGTGCAGGATCACCAGAACATCGCTTACCTTGGTCAGACAGTAGGGTAAACTCACTCTCACATGTGTGACATGGCCATGGTCCTCAAGGGGGAGAGGCCTTTTTTAATGACACATGTTCAGAAATGTGAGACAGACCTCATCAGATGCTCTGGTGGTGCAGGATCACCAGAACATCGCTTACCTTGGTCAGACAGTGGGGTAAACTCACTCTCACATGTGTGACATGGCCATGGTCCTCAAGTGGGAGGGGCCATTTTAATGACACATGTTCTGAAATGTGTGACAGACCTCATCAGATGCTCTGGTGGTGCAGGATCACCAGAACATCGCTTACCTTGGTCAGACAGTGGGGTAAACTCACTCTCACATGTGTGACATGGCCATGGTCCTCAAGGGGGAGGGGCCATTTTAATCACACATGTTCATAAAAGTGAAACAGACCTCATCAGATGCTCTGGTGGTGCAGGATCACCAGAACATCGCTTACCTTGGTCCGACAGTAGGGTAAACTCACTCTCACATGTGTGACATGGCCATGGTCCTCAAGGGGGAGGGGCCATTTTAATGACACATGTTCAGAAATGTGAGACAGACCTCATCAGATGCTCTGGTGGTGCAGGATCACCAGAACATCGCTTACCTTGGTCAGACAGTGGGGTAAACTCACTCTCACATGTGTGACATGGCCATGGTCCTCAAGGGGGAGAGGCCTTTTTTAATGACACATGTTCAGAAAAGTGAGACAGACCTCATCAGATGCTCTGGTGGTGCAGGATCACCTGAACATCGCTTACCTTGGTCAGACAGTGGGGTAAACTCACTCTCACATGTGTGACTTGGCCATGGTCCTCAAGGGGGAGGGGCCATTTTTATCACACTGTTCTGAAATGTGTGACAGACCTCATCAGATGCTCTGGTGGTGCAGGATCACTAGAACATCGCTTACCTCGGTCCGACAGTGGGGTAAACTCACCTCACATGTGTGACATGGCCATGGTCCTCAAGGGGGAGGGGCCATTTTAATGACACATGTTCAGAAATGTGAGACAGACCTCATCAGATGCTCTGGTGGTGCAGGATCACCAGAACATCGCTTACCTTGGTCAGACAGTAGGGTGAACTCACTCTCACGTGTGTGACATGGCCATGGTCCTCAAGTGGGAGGGGCCATTTTAATGACACATGTTCAGAAATGTGAGACAAACCTCATCAGATGCTCTGGTGGTGCAGGATCACCAGAACATCGCTTACCTTGGTCAGACAGTGGGGTAAACTCACTCTCACATGTGTGACATGGCCATGGTCCTCAAGTGGGAGGGGCCATTTTAATGACACATGTTCAGAAATGTGAGACAGACCTCATCAGATGCTCTGGTGGTGCAGGATCACCAGAACATCGCTTACCTTGGTCAGACAGTGGGGTAAACTCTCTCTCACATGTGTGACATGGCCATGGTTCTCAAGGGGGAGGGGCCATTTTAATCACACATGTTCAGAAATGTGAGACAGACCTCATCAGATGCTCTGGTTGGTGCAGGATCACCAGAACATCGCTTACCTCGGTCAGACAGTGGGGTAAACTCACTCTCACATGTGTGACATGGCCATGGTCCTCAAGTGGGAGGGGCCATTTTAATGACACATGTTCAGAAATGTGAGACAGACCTCATCAGATGCTCTGGTGGTGCAGGATCACCAGAACATCGCTTACCTTGGTCAGACAGTGGGGTAAACTCACTCTCACATGTGTGACATGGCCATGGTCCTCAAGGGAGAGGAGCCATTATAATCAAACATTTTTAGAAATGTGTAGACCTCATCAGATGCTGTGGTAGTGGATTATTATTATACTTATTGTATGTACCGGTTCACGCATGATGCTGATGCAGTTATTGTGTAATTATAGTTAGTTCTTGCACTTGTGGGTCACTGGCGCCCGCCGCACAATATTGTTTTGTGATAATTAGTGTGGAATGTGGTGCCAACTTCCAAGCGGTGTTACGTTACAAGCTAGGATAGTGTATAGTATTCATTGGAAGATAGTTAAGAGTATTCATACAACGCCACAAAGACCACAACAGTATTAATAGGTAACACCATAGAGTGTTGTCATGTCATCAACCCCAAATCTTGCATGGTGCCCACTGAATATTTTGAGGTTAACAAACCATTATGCAGCACAACATTCTTGGCATCCAATGATATGCACACAATCAGGCATAAGTATGGTTCAGAGATCTAAAGATGGAACATGTCTGCTACTGCTTTTACGGCGAGGCCTTGTCTGAGCCACTGTCACTATCACCATTTTTGATGTCCACATTGACGAAACCCATCAGTTTTGTCACCTCTTCCATATAGTCAGGATAATACATCCCACTCTCAAGCACTACAGTAACTTTATTATTTGAGTCCTGCTCCAATGGTTCATGAAGGTGACGATTGATAGTATCATTCAGCAAAACAAGATAGCACCATGTTTTCTCGGAAAGCAAATCTTCTATTGGCGTGGCCCCTTCTTCCTTTGCAGTATACTTGCGATTTTCATTCACTTTTTGAAATACTGGTGAATTGATGCATTGCCATGAAACCCCACAGCTGCCATCACATCACCAAATGTTACTGACTTTTCATACCAACGCTGAAAATTATAGCGCTCTGCGATGAATAAAGCAAAGCTGGTGAGCACTTGTCGCTCGGACCTAGCAGCTGTTGAACGTTTATAACCCTTGCGTACCTCATCGGTTTTCTTAAATGCTACAGCGTTTTGCGACAAGTAGAAATTTAATTGCTTTGTTAGATCTTCCAACTGCGATGTATAACAGCACCACGAAGCCTCATCGTCCTTACTGGTGCCTGTTGTAGCTTTCCCCCACGGAAAGCGCTTTGACACGGCCTTGTAATCGTCGCTGTTCTTGATTGCTTCAATTTTTTGAAAAATTTTGGCGATTTCGTCGTTGGTTTTTTGCTTTGTTATTTCGTCGTTGGTTTTTTGCTTTGTTAGTAAGTCTATTTCCATTGTTAGTAAGTCTTTTTGATTTGTTAGATCGCTCAGCTGCGATTGAAAGTAGCACCACGAAGCCTGAACTTCCTCACTGGTGCCTGTTATAGCTTTCCCATCCACAAAGTGCATTGACACGGCCTTGTACGCGTCGCTGTTCTTGATTGCTTCAATTTTTTGAAAAATTTGGCGATTTCGTCGCTGGTTTTTTGCTTTCTTAGTAAGTCTATTTCCTTTGTTAGATCGCTCAGCTGCGATTGAAAGTAGCACCACGAAGCCTTAACTTCCTCACTGGTGCCTGTTATAGCTTTCCCATCCACAAAGTGCATTGACACGGCCTTGTACGCGTCGCTGTTCTTGATTGCTTTTATTTCTTGAAAAGTTTTGGCGATTTCGTCGCTGGTTTTTTGCTTTCTTAGTAAGTCTATTTCCTTTGTTAGATCGCTCAGCTGCGATTGAAAGTAGCACCACGATGCCTTAACTTCCTCACTGGTGCCTGTTATAGCTATCCCATCCACAAAGTGCATTGACACGGCCTTGTACGCGTCGCTGTTCTTGATTGCTTTTATTTCTTGAAAAGTTTTGTCGATTCGGTCACTGATTTTGGCAACAGCCTGAGCGTACGGGTCCACGGCAGCCATCTTGAAAAAATAACAATTGTATTGCCTCACGTGCCAACGTAATGTCGGGTTGTCTGGGGACCCGAGGGGGTGATCGCATCCGTTTCAATAATGTATGGCCAAATTAGTCTCTTACCTCAGGCCCGGCGCACTCTGTCCAAAGTTGGTGCGGCCAATTATGAAGTATTAGTATGGGCGTGGCCCATGCAAAGCGCGTGCGCGTTGAAGTTTTCTTCGAAGCACATGCCCAGCCCCGGATCCAGGAATTTGTTTTATGGGGGGGGGGAGGGGGGGGGGGGGGGGCGGTGTTACCAGAGGAGCGGCAATGTATGCGAAGCTGTTTGTATGTGTATGTGTGTATGTATGTGTGTATGTGTATGTGTATGTGTATGTGTATGTGTGTATGTGTATGTGTGTATGTATTTGTGTATGTGTATGTGTGTATGTGTATGTGTGTATGTGTGTATGTATGTGTGTATGTGTATGTGTGTATGTGTATGTATGTGTGTATGTGTATGTGTGTATGTGTATGTGTATGTGTATGTGTGTGTGTATGTGTGTGTACAATTATGATAGTTAGTCCTCATGTTGTTATTAAAGTAATATGTGTGCAATCTGACTGTCTCTCCCTCCCTCCCTCCCTTGTTGTAAGAGGCTGACTGGGGTATGGTGTTGTAAGAGACTGACTGAGGTATGGTGTTGTAAGAGACTGACTGAGGCATGGTGTTGTAAGAGACTGACTGAGGTATGGTGTTGTAAGAGACTGACTGAGGTATGGTGTTGTAAGAGACTGACTGAGGTATGGTGTTGTAAGAGACTGACTGAGGTATGGTGTTGTAAGAGACTGACTGAGGTATGGTGTTGTAAGAGGCTGACTGAGGTATGGTGTTGTAAGAGGCTGACTGAGGTATGGTGTTGTAAGAGACTGACTGAGGTATGGTGTTGTAAGAGACTGAGGTATGGTGTTGATACCTCCAGTCTCTGAAACATTTAAATCCAACTGAGCATTTTGCTGATGAAACAATCTATTCTCAATATGTAGGCAATTAATCATTTTAGGCTAATGAAATTAGGATGGTACCATCCTGAAATTTTAATCATATTCATATTCATTACGTCGCTCTTAACCACTATAAAAGTGTATCAAGACGTAAATTGTATCATATTCTGTTGTATGTTGGCTGATCATGAGTTGCGAAAACTTTCAATACCCGTCTCCTGCAAGCCCTGATGCGTGCATCAAATGCGTGCTAGCAGGTGTCAGCTGCACAGTTCAAGTGGAGATGATATACAAGGTTTGTACATACATGTTCATATGTGCATGCATTTATAAAATAAACTTTGCGCGAAGAATGGCAACGCTAAGACGTATACTAGCTGCAATACACATCAGAGTGATGCCGCCGAAGTCGACGTTACGCGTACTGAGTCTACTGACGCGGAACTGACGAACGAAGGAGACTTGCTACAAATAACTGGTTTCAGCTGTACAGTGCAAGTGGAGATATGCAAGGTTTGTACATACATGCTCTTATGTGCGTGCATTTATCAAATAAACTTTGCGCGAAGAATGGCACGTATACTAGCTGCAACAAGACACATCAGAGGGATGCCGCCGAAGCCGAACATCGCTGCGTTACGTGCACTGACACAGAACCAAACGAAGGAGACTTTATAGTTATAGGACGTTGTGCCTTTCCCGTGTCGAAGATGTATGTGAAATCTTAATGCACACGAATTTAATGTAGCTGCATGCATCTGAAGGAAGTACATGTAATGAGGAATTTGTGTTATTGAATTGAAGCGTTGATTTTGCATCCCCTCCTCTATAATACTCCATGGGACCTTCGTGATCCACCAGCACTTTATAGTTGCGAAGTATAACTCGCTTGACGATAATGAACCAATTCGTCACTCACATGCACGCATTCTCTACTAAAACACATAGAACATCACGACAAAAGGGGTCCACTCCGCACCTGCTCCACCGCTTCGTATTAGCTCTGAATGGAGGTCATCTTTGAGAAACTCAAAATCTTTCTGGACTTCATCTTCCGTTCTTTAAATCCCTTCACGCAGTATGATAAGTCCTTACCTTCGTCATAGTGAAGAAATGGCCATGTCTTAAACCATGCAGCCTGAAACGATCGCAAGACAGGATTTTTTTTCAAATGAACGCTTAGGGAACGTCAAACCCATAGGGTGAATGGTTAAAGAATATAAATGCACAATGACATCAGTCACGCCCACATATTAGACACGCCCATTTTTGGACCGAAAGTTGGTGCGGCCAAAGCCGCACCAACCGCACCGTGTGCGCCGGGCCTGTACCTCCCAACAGCTGCGGATGGATTACATTACCGCTACCTGAAAGTGGGTCTGGCTCATATACTTAGGAGGATCCTAGATTTTGGAGAACCAATCAAATTGCAGCCCGTAGTGACGTCACGGTGCTACTTAATCCACTGACTTTTTCAAGAAGTTCTTAGGGCCGCCCTCCCTCCACCTTAGCTGGACTGTTAACAAAAGCACTGTATCTGCCCTTGCAGTATATATTATGAAGTTTTCTTTAGAGCCAATCAATCTGTCTCAGCATAGATTATAATGTATTCTATAATCTATGGTGGCAGCCAGGTACCTGCATTTTTGTCTCACTGTCTTTTGTTTTGGACCATGCATTCCATATAAACCTATTGCTAAACTAACAGTGGCAGTGGGGACAATTGAACTCAGACAGCCCGAGCTTCCACTTTGGGGAGGGGAAGTGCTACACAAACTTGTCAAATATAGGCCCCCCCCCCCCCCCCCCTCCCCTCAGACACTAGACACGCTGTATTATACTCCCTCCCCCACACTTCTACTAGTTCACAACACAACGTATTCTTAAAAAATCCTGGGTACAAATTTGAGATTCCAAGTTGAGCAGTAATACTTATTATGCACAAATTATGTAACTATGGCACTGCCTGAGTGCCTATAAACAGACGTACCATTAGTTAGTATCTCTTTGTTATGACCGGTAGCGGGAGTGGCTAGTTAAGGCTAACGATGCAGTTACTGGTAGCGACACCTCATTCATAGAATGCTGTAGGGCTGTATATATTCTTTAATCCTTTTTTTTTCTGCACCTAGCTGTATACGGCCATGTCAGCCAGCCCGACACCATCAAATGTATTTCTCAGCATATCGATATTACACAAGTAAATAAAAACATTCTCTAACGAGAGAGTTGTTGGTATATAGGATTGACCAATGGTGGTGTAAAAAGCACGGAAACAAGAATGACAGAAATTTTACTCGAAAATTGAAATTGGCCTATATTTAGCACATTACTCAGGCATGCGCTGTTATTTTGCAAGTCCCAGGCCACTTCGGCTCTCTATGGCAGGTTAAACTTGGTCCTAGTTAGAGCGAATGCCAGAGCTCTGCTGTCCCGTTCAATGGCAACAGGATGTTAGTCTCCTCACCTTCTCCGTTCCAGTGTATTGTTTTTTGTTTAGTAAAATTGTGTAGCTTAAAACTGTAAATGTTGTATATGTAGTATCATTTTCAATAAATAACTTTAATAATAATTATTATAATTATATGAATTTGTAGTATTAATTATTAGTTGTCCTCGCCCGCGCCCTCGTCTCCTGCGGGGACGTCCTCCTCCCCGGCCTCCCCGCCATGCTGGGTTCTGCCAGGGTGGCAGTGGCCATGCAGGCCAGGGAGGGAGCACAGGTGGCGGTGGTAGCGGGGGCAGCGCTGGTGGTGCCGGCAAGGGTAGCGCCCGTGGTGCCGGCGGGGGTAGCGCTGGTGGTGCCGGCGGGGGTAGCGCTGGTGGTGCCGGTGGGGGCAGCGCTGGTGGTGCCGGCGGGGGTAGCGCTGGTGGTGCCGGCAGGGGCAGCGCTAGTGGTGCCGGCGGGGGGTAGCGCTGGTGGTAGTGGTGGTGGGGGCAGTGCTGCTGGTAGTGGTAGGAGTGGCGGGGCTTCTGGAGGTGGCGGGGTGAAGGGGAGAGGAGTCGGAGGATGTATGTCATCCTCTTCCTCCTCCGACCCCTCTTGATTAAAAAACCCCGTAAGGTCTTCTGCTGCCATCTACATGTACGTGACAGAGACAGAGAGTATGATTTAAAATCTTTTTACCTAATTCTTTTTTCAAGCAAGTTTACACGTGAATCCACATAGAGTATATTATTAAATTCTTACCTCTTTTTTCAAAGTGCACTATAATTCAGCGGGTGCATGACTGACTTTTATACCTGCAAAGCCTTAACACGTGTGCAGACTGTGCTATAATTCTATTGGTCCAATTCCATCATATAAATGGCATGTGCTAAAATTTTATTGGTCAAATTTGAAAATGCTCCAATCTAAACATGGAGGTGTAGCCTACATGAAGTAAAGATGGATAGTGTGGGAACTCAGGAAGTGAACTACATGACTGCATGTAGATCTGGGATAACATGGCACCATGTAGATTGATAAGGATATGTTTTCAGGTGAGTGTGGACAGGATCTGCAGCGTTATGAGTGTGGGCAGAAGGTCTGATTTTAATGTGAGAGTAGAAGTACCTTATGGTGTTGATTTGCAAAAGTACAAGACTATTGGCCGGCATGTGGTGGCAAGAAAGTCTGCTGCTAGTACTGGTGGTGTGTACAATGCATGGACAAAGCACTTGAAATGTACATGAGATTGGCTTTAGTTAGGTGAATACCACACTTTTGCATGTATCATGAATTTTGCCATGCGTCAGTTTCATATTTGTCAAGGCTAAAGTTTACACGAGACACTTGTTTGCGCTGGCATAATCGTTCACAGCTACAACATGCAAACTCTGCATCGTCATTGAACTTGGATTGTAGCTCAGCTATAAGGGCAGCATGCGTAACTTTCAAGCCTCTCTCAATGCAGCCTAGACCAGATGATGAGTGGTCTTCACTAACTACGGGATGCTCAACTCCATCCACACTAAACAAATCTGACAAATTCTCCTTCAAGCCCAGAAAAGGTATCAGCTCGTCAATACTTCCACAAGAAAGTGCTTAATCAATAGCCAAAACGTTCATGTGGCATTTGCGAGCTTTATAAAGCAGCCTAGTGAAAGCCCTTAATACAGGAAAGTGAGGTGAAGCTGCCCTAATAACCCGCAATGGACTAGAGCATTCTGGAAGCTCACAATTAATAGGATGCCCAAGCTGTTCAATAATCCCAGAATGCAATTTCAAAGTGATACCAGTATGAACATGACCACACCCTGAATCAAGATCATCAAGCCCAGCTCGAAGATCTTCAATGGACATTTGGAACAGTGACTTTGTCCTCAACACTATTGCTACTTCTTCACTAGTGAGGTTGCGACACTCATTTGTACATTTCCATTTCAAGGGGCGCATGGTAACCTTATCTCTGTCCCTTATCTCCTCTGACACTACACACCTACCATTGAGGTCTACTGGAATGGCCCCAAGTCGTTTTGTGTAAGTGTACGAAGTATTTAAAAAGTAAGGTTCAGAGCCAGCAGTATGATACCTATGCCCTACTAAAATATCATTTTCTCCTAATTTCATTGCATTTATTTCACGGATAGTTTTTAGCAATGACCCTGCTTTTGCTCTTTGTACACTTAGTGCTTTAGAAACCAATGCCTCTGCCCCAATCTTACTTACTGCTGCACGGGCAGATCTAGTAACAACCTTTTGAGCTAGCAATGGATGAGACTTACAAAAGGCATCATTTACTTCACTTAGAAGCTCACTATCCCTAAGAATAGCTTTTTCAACACCACCATTATACTCCAATAGTGCATGAGATTTGGGTTCATACAAAGAGTAGCTATATGGGAGAAGGATATGGTTGCAGTTATTTTCATTTCACCTAGTTCTCAGCCCTTGCAACTGCAATTATACTCATGCAGTTGCAACATGCATACATGGCTAGACAAGGTTTAAGATAAGATAAGGAAGCCTTTTTATACATCAGATTAAAACAATAGACACTACTGGACACACAGTTGAGTCACCATGCATGCTTTACATGTGAAGTGAATGGTTTTGTGCAGATCCGTGCTGTACATAGTCGGGCGGGCCCTACAACCGCGTTTGGTCAGGTAGTAGGGTGACAAGCCCGACCAAACGCGGTAGTAGGGCCGCCCGACTATGCTCTACAAATGTTACATGCACAGCTTTTTAATGTTAATACAACATGCCATAACATACCTTTGGGTGGTAGTGGTAGTTCTGTGACCCCTGCGGTACCGCGTCCTCTCGGTAGCACTTTTAGCCAATCGGACAGCAGGGTCATTCCAATACCTACTCCTTTCAGATGCTTTAATGGCAGCTGAATTGTCCTCGTATTTCTGCCTTTTAGCAGCGCGGTTTCCCTCGAGGTCCTCTTCATATCGCCGCCTTTTAGCAGCACGGTTCTCCTCGAGGTCCTCTTCATATCGCCAGCACGGTTCTCCTCGAGGTCCTCTTCATATCGCCGCCTTTTAGCAGCACGGTTCTCCTCGAGGTCCTCTTCATATCGCCGCCTTTTAGCAGATCGCTTAGATTCAATATCGGCCTTGTAGCTGTCGCGTACAGAGGCCTTCTTTTTATCAGAATCGGCCTTGTAGAGCGCTCGGGCTTTAGCTTTATTCTCGTCTTGCTTTTGGAGGTATTCCGCTCGTTGCTTAGATCTCTTCTTTTGATTACGCGAAGGCATTTTTAGAAAAACAACTTCACTAGCCAAAGTAACAAACGATAGGAACACCAAATAAATTTAGTGCAGGTTTGAGTATTTATACTGCCTAAAATTATTAATAAAAATCTATTATACATCATTATTAAATAGAACTTGATATATGTGTGTCTATATGACATGTAAGGATAACGTGCCGGTAAATTTTGAAGCGATTGGTACTATTGCCGTTCTTCAAAACCGTTCGTAGCTCGAGTTATACCTTCCTAAGAAGACGACGACGACGACCAAGAATTATTTTAGGACTGGGCACGGGAAACAGGAAATTGTTAGTTTCTCTATAACCACACCGTTTTATGACACGGAACCAACGTAGAACTGTAGATCGTTGTGCTCTCATTCCATCGCGATAAAGAGATAAGCGATACGTTTCTCTGTTGTCCCTCCAGACGCTAGTGAAGTTTTATTAATGACATTCATCAACCCTCAATCAATCCTATATTGAACCTGCTGCCTCAGGTTCAATACACATATGATTTCTGGGCACGAGATCGCTGCGCTGCGTCATCGATCGTTGCGCTGCGCGTGACCGACTTTTGGCACTAATCACATCCCATACTACATGGCGTAACGTACATGTGCATTTCTTTTGGTCTTAAACATTGTGTTTACATGTACATCTATAAGCATCCTTTCAAATAAGAATAATGGTGCACACATGTGTAGGTCAAATGTGTGTGCTCTCTACTTTCCAAAAGGTCGCAGCTCTGAAGCTGTTGATGACTCAAGTTTTGGGTCTCATTAATTCAACTCTCAACGCTAGCCAAGCCATTGAAGATGTGGCAAGTTTTGAAAGCACTCTTGCCTCGGTATGTGCTCTACAGTGCATTTCAAGTACCTTTTGAAAATTCTCCAAAGTTTTATAATTGACGTGCGTACATGTTATCTGGCATTCCTCCCATTCAGGTCTTCATTCCCGACGATAGCATGACTCCAAACTCAACTTACAACATCATGACTTAGAACAGTTGCAGAATTCATGGCCTTATGTGAGTAGTGCTACCCATGGCCTTATGTGAGTAGTGCTATACATGGCCTTATGTGAGTAGTGCTACCCATGGCCTTATGTGTGTAGTGCTACCCATGGCCTTATGTGAGCAGTGCTACCCATGGCCTTATGTGAGTAGTGCTACACATGGCCTTATGTGAGCAGTGCTACACATGGCCTTATGTGAGTAGTGCTACACATGGCCTTATGTGAGTAGTGCTTATGTGAGTAGTGCTACACATGGCTTTATGTGAGTAGTGCTACACATGGCCTTATGTGTGTAGTGCTACCCATGGCCTTATGTGAGCAGTGCTACCCATGGCCTTATGTGAGTAGTGCTACACATGGCCTTATGTGAGTAGTGCTACACATGGCCTTATGTGAGTAGTGCTACCCATGGCCTTATGTGAGTAGTGCTACCCATGGCCTTATGTGAGTAGTGCTACACATGGCTTTATGTGAGTAGTGCTACACATGGCCTTATGTGAGTAGTGCTACCCATGGCCTTATGGGAGTAGTGCTATACCTTGTACAGTGCATACTTGTACCACGTGCACTCTGTGTGTACGATGTGTACATGTACATGTATATGTCCTTATATGGACTTACAGTACTTGCAGTGCACAGTAGTTTACATACTCTGGCCTGTGTATGTACATGTTTATGTGCAGGTTTAGGGTTACATGGCTGTGGATGGAATAAGTAGATATGCTCTACATGTGGTACATGATTGGTTCAATGGATGTGATTGTCTCCATTTGCTCCTGCGGTATAACTGGTCAGCCAGTTTGAACTGGGCATTCAATTCGGTGAACAAAAGTATTGATTCAAACCAAACCGTCATTGTCAGGACTCCTGGTTATTTTAACAACTTGACTAGCATCCTCAGTGGAGCTAACACCTCGTAAGGTGGTATACGTGTTACCCCTACATGTACATGCTAAAACAGACCAGAAGGCTATAAAGAGATCAGACCAGGGGGGCTATTATGTGTAGCAGGGGTACCGACCAGGGAGGCTATTATTATGTGCAGCAGGGGGTACAGAGCAGTGGATAACCAGGCTTATGGGGATGTGTGTATGCTGACGACACTAGATAGTGACCCTAACACTTTGTGTGTTACATTACAAACTGAGAGTTTCTATCCCCCATCCTCTTCCATCACACACACACACATGCTCACACACACACACACACACACACACATGCCCCCCCCCTTAGCACCCTCGAGAACTATGCGCTGTGGCAGTTGGTCTATCAGTACCTCCCTAACCTGGACCAGAGGTTCCTCACCGCCTATACCGACTACAGTGCTGTGGTTGGCCTCTCTGTCCAGCCACAACGCTACACCACCTGCATAGGGGTGGCCCAGACCATCATGCCCATGGCCCTGGCCAGGCCCTATGCTGACTATGTGCTGCCCACGGGTACAAAGGTCAGTAGTGGTGTAAAAGTGTGTTTCTGTGGTCTACTACATGTATCCTGTACATACATGTTTGCAATTTCATTAAACCATGCTACATGTACATGTACATCATGCATAACCCATAGCATAAATGTATTAATCCATAGATTTAAAGTAGGAGGGGGGGGGAGGGGGGGGGGGGTGGCGGCTAAGGTCCCATCATACATACTATTAATATGCTGTAGGTGTTCATGTGCAGCAACATCATATTCAGCATTCACAAATTTTCAACATTACAATGCACTAGTTAGTGGTGACCATTAGTATTGGATCACATTGTACCATAATGTACCCCCCCCCCCACACACCTCTGACCTCCCCCTTCCCCTCAAGGGGTACCAGTACAGGAGGTGGAATGGCTGCGTTAACACTTGAGTGAATGAAATGTACTCAGAAATGTCCCTAGGTCACTTTCCATTGTTGTAAGAATCAAAGAAGCTGTACATGAATATGTAAAAATGTTCAATTTCTTGACAATGATTCTACAAGTACATGTACATGTATATATATATACATGTAGGCTCATTAAGATGTACAGTGTGTAGGTGTACTTGTAAGAAGAGCTTGGTTATGAATGTCATCATTGAACTTGACTCCAGGGGAATGTCTCAGAGATGTCAAGCAGTATTATTGCTGCATTTAAGACCCAAGTCAGCACTTTTGATTGGCTGGAAGAACAGACGAAGAGTTTATGCATTGCCAAGGTGTGTTCACTGGCTATGACGTGTACACTTAATGATGCAACCTATTCATTCACATCAGGCTGATGCAATTGATCGAATGGTGGCTTATCCAAACTATATCTTTAATGACACCTATCTGTCTATACTCTACAACTGGGTAAGGTACTTGTAACTACACTTGTGTATGTATTTGGTATGTGTGCTTTGTCTGTCTTTACATGATTGTTTTTCCCTAAGGGACCATGGTGTGTGTAGCCTTTCCCTAAGGGACCATGGTGTGTGCAGCCTTTCCCTAAGGGACCATGGCCTTTCCCTAAGGGACCATGGTGTGTGTAGCCTTTCCCTAAGGGACCACGGTAGCCCTTCCCTAATGGACCAAGGTGTGTAGCCTTTCCCTAAGTGACCAAGGTGTGTGTAGCCTTTCCCTAAGGAACCATGGTGTGTGTAGCCTTTTTCTAAGTGACCAAGGTGGGTGTAGCCTTTCCCTAATGGACCAAGGTGTGTGTAGCAATGGACCATGGTGTCTGTAGCCTTCCCTAAGGGACCATGATGTGTTTAGCCCTTCCCTAAATGAACCAGGGTTAGCTAAGTTATATTGCGGCAAACTTCTGTCCCTAGTATGTACATGCACATGTAGTAACCTTATCTCTGGCCAGAGCTGTGGATCAAATTCAATGCACAGGTCATTTCACATGAACTTTAACCCCCCTCCCCCTCCCCCAAAATATGGTATTAAACTACCCACCATTAATAACTCTTTCATACCTGACAAACAATAGTTCTTGTGAAACGACCCGCACATACATGTAGTTTTCTAATAACAAAAGGTTGTCAATGGAACAGTTCTTACTCGGGAAGGAGATACATGTACATGTAGGCAAGTTTAATTACATGTACACATGCCTACATGTATCTCTTTCTCTTTTCTGTTATGTGCGTGGAATTTGTCTTCATTTGCTGCACATGAATAGGCTGTGCAATACAGGCTTCCATCATTCCTACATACTTAGTACAATAGACGATTGCAACACGAGGGGACTTGAGTGAGCTTGCATGTGTTAATAGTGAATCGCATCAGATCACACGATAGCAACATACATTGTATAACAAATTCAGCTGAATGTAGTTTTTTTATTTTCATGATGTCTCTCTCAATTATCAGGTGGGACAATGCACCCACGGCAGTCAACGCTTATTATGATTCCAACTTCAACCAGTTTGGTACGTTTGTCTCTCTCCTTAAGTACATGTACTGAATTTTTATTATGTTGTACATTTCCTTATTTCGCCAGTATTCCTTGAGGGGATCATGAATGTTCCTGTCTTTGATGTGGGATGGCCAAAGTAATGCAGTTTGTACATTTAGTGTGTGTGTGTGTGTATGTGTGTATGTGTGTGTGCATGTGCATGCTGGTGTTATGTACAGTATAACATGTGCTGGAGGTATACATGTATATATTTGTGCACCACTTGTATGGTTACATGTGCATGTTTGCCTTATGCAGTGTACATGTATGTGTACTGTACCTGATGAAGATAGTCCATGAGAAGGACTGTCCTCTAGATAGAAGGATAGTCCTTTAGGGATAAGTCAACAATGAATTGCATTGTATTGTTAATAAGAATAAATGACCACGCATTTCAAGTTATTATTTACACACACTTCAAGGTACTTCCAGTATGGAGCCATGGGTGTCGTCATTGGTCACGAATTGACCCATGGATTTGATAATACTGGTGAGTTCACATGTACACACACACACACACACACACACACACACACACACACATATATATACTTGCTCTAACGCTGAGTAGTTACATGCATGTACATGCTACTGTATACATGTACATGTAAGCTGTGCATGCATGGATACTGCATACATTAGGACACCATGATGTCTGCATATGTGTGTACTGCTATGGTATAGTCTTTTAACTCAACATAATTGCATGTACGTTCGTGCATCTGTGGAGTACGCGGGCACACAGTGGGGTGATGTGGAGTACGTGGGCACACAGGGGGGTGATGTGGATGTACTGTAGTGATTACACATCAATTACATGGTATTGAATTGTTTGGGCTCTAAACAAGATTGAGCTTATAACTATAATTGGTACGATTGTGGACTTCATTTGGCAATTACATGTAGTAATATTAGAACACCAGAAATCATATAATGAAAGTCAGTAGTTTGTATCACAATTTTATGCACATGTAGTATTGTTCTATGGGATATCCATAAAGCTTTAGAATGATGTCTTGATAGCACCTAGTGAAACGCTGAGTTCTTACATTATCATGTTCGGTTCATGTACATCACTGCAGTTATCATGTTGGGTTTATGTACATCACTGCATGTTAGGTTCATGTACATCACTGCAGTTATCATGTTGGGTTCATGTACATCACTGCAGTTATCATGTTGGGTTCATGTACATCACTGCAGTTATCATGTTTGGTTCATGTACATCACTGCAGTTATCATGTTGGGTTCATGTACATCACTGCAGTTATCATGTTAGGTTCATGTACATCACTGCAGTTATCATGTTTGGTTCATGTACATCACTGCAGTTATCATGTTGGGTTCATGTACATCACTGCAGTTATCATGTTGCATGGGTTCATGTACATCACTGCAGTTATCATGTTGGGTTCATGTACATCACTGCAGTTATCATGTTAGGTTCATGTACATCACTGCAGTTATCATGTTTGGTTCATGTACATCACTGCAGTTATCATGTTGGGTTCATGTACATCACTGCAGTTATCATGTTGCATGGGTTCATGTACATCACTGCAGTTATCATGTTGGGTTCATGTACATCACTGCAGTTATCATGTTGGGTTCATGTACATCACTGCAGTTATCATGTTGGATTCATGTACATCACTGCAGTTATCATGTTGGGTTCATGTACATCACTGCAGTTATCATGTTGGGTTCATGTACATCACTGCAGTTATCATGTTGGGTTCATGTACATCACTGCAGTAATCATGTTGGGTTCATGTACATCACTGCAGTTATCATGTTGGGTTCATGTACATCACTGCAGTTATCATGCTTGGTTCATGTACATCACTGCAGTTATCATGTTTGGTTCATGTACATCACTGCAGTTATCATGTTGGGTTCATGTACATCACTGCAGTTATCATGTTGGGTTCATGTGCATCACTGCAGTTATCATGTTAGGTTCATGTACATCACTGCAGTTATCATGTTTGGTTCATGTACATCACTGCAGTTATCATGTTTGGTTCATGTGCATCACTGCAGTTATCATGTTGGGTTCACTAAACAACTGACGAATTAAATATAAAAGTATCATTTTAAAATTTTAATTTAAATAATTCCTCATGCATGGCTGATTTGGCAACAACTGGGGGTGAGGGGGTAGGAATATGTGTAACTGTTCCCACCCCTCAACCCCCCTGGCAAGTGGAGGGCACCAGCAAAGTGCCACACACCAGGGGATGACCTCTGTGCCAAACCAGGACACTGGTCCAGCTAACTTGGACAGGCCTGTGGGGCTCTGCCTCCCTCCCTGTAATTGACAATATAACAACAAATCAAAATGCATTCGTACAGCCAAGCAAGAGGGTCGGATGGCCGATACCAATAGCCCACTATTTATTATGTATCCAGTAGCCAGCTTTGCAAATGGGAGGCAATTAGCTATCTGAGAGGTTATTGCTCAGTCACAGGGTACTGGCTGGAAGCAGTCAGAGGGGTCGGGCACTGTGAATTGAAATTACTACCGTAAAATCCCCACTAAACGCCGCTCCATCTTTTTGGGACAACAAACATGAATGCCCTCCACAAAAACAGCATTATAGCTGTAACCACGTACCCCTGGCTTCGCCAGATTTTTGGATTGCAATCGTCGATTGTCCCAGCATGCGTGCAACCTTCAGCCGGCCCTTACAACAGTGCTGGTATTTCTATGGCTAGTATCCAAATCCTCAACTCAAGCGTTTTTTGTCCTAGATGCCGCTGCGTTTAAGTGGGATTTTACGGTATGCTCTGTAACAAAAGAGGTTGGTCACATGGGACTCTGAGCCTGAGGCCAGGTTATGCCAATAGGGGAATTACTACAATCTGTTTAGATCCATAAGCAGTACCTAAAAAAAAGATTTTATAACTTACTGCCAATTTTTTTAGCTGAAGTAATATAATGAAATGGATTTTTAGTACTTTGATATGCTAATTACATGTTCATGTATTTGATTCACCAGTCTATAAAGACATACAGCCAACATACATGTATGTATCTGCTACTGCACATATACATGTACATGGGCCAGTGTAATGTTTTTATATCTCATATGCATGTACAGTAGTGGTCAGACAATATCCAGTGTTACTATAGCAACTATATTGTGTGACAGGTCAGCAGTACAATGCAGAAGGCATTCTCACTCCATGGTGGAGCCCAGGGTCTCAGGTTAACTTTACCAACAAGGCACAGTGCTTTGTGGATCAATATTCGCGGTATCAGGTGTTTGGAATGAATGTGAGTTCAAGTAACACATCCTCAGTATGTAATTGTGCATTGTATAAACATAGGCATAGGAAGCGGGGGGCCGGGGAGGGGTGGGTGGGGGGTGGGGGGGCTTAGCCCCCTCACTTTTGTGAATAAAATTCTATCAATGCTTATTAACTTATTCGAGAAGCGAGATCATGGCGACAAAGGATGTGATAATCCGTCTGTCCTACAGTGCATTAAAATTGTTATTTCCAACGTAACATATGTACATGTATGTACATACTTCTGTCCGTACGTCCACGTAACTTATTTATGTACTCGGCCTGGTGTCTATTGGTTGCTAGGTACACGTACCTATGCATCATATTACATATGCACATGTTACTAATGTTTTACCTATCTATTTATCTATACAATGGAAGTTCATAAAAACATGGCACTTCATGGATACTGATCTTGCTAGGCATGCACTAGTGCTGTAGACAAGTGGGGGCTTGGGTGGTGGTGGAGGGTGGGGGTCGAGCCCCCATAAATTTGAGTAAAAAATATTTTAAGGTGTTGACCTTACCAGGTGTGATTATAATAAACTTATTGAAAGTGGTGATCATAGTACTAGTTGCATGTACTGTCGGTAGCATTTCGAGAAACAATATACCAATTGATATTCACCAAGGCGTAAACTAATACATGTATGTGTGCATGTATGTGTACATGTATGTGTACATGTAGGTGTACATGTATGTGTACATGTATGTGTGCATGTATGTGTACATGTATGTGTACATGTATGTGTGCATGTATGTGTGCATGTATGTGTACATAGGTTTATGCCCGTGCTGATCACATAGATCACTACGGCAACCCTCAATTTAGTAAGCATGGAGAGACGTCGAGAAAATAGCCTGTTAAGTAGCTCGTGGATTGGAATAACAAATACAGAAAGAAACACAGGAGAGGCAAGAAATGTGGACACCAGCTTAAATCCAGTGTCCACACCCACATGACGAATGAACACTGCATGTGGTATAGCCACCACTTGCATGTATCCAAAAGTACCCAAGCTTAGCAAAACCATAGAAACTCCAATTAACGTTTTCACATCCTCCACCTCTTCATCGGAGAACGGACCGCCATATTTGGTCTTAGCCACGTCCATTCTTGGAGGCATGTCGTCTTCCCAGTAAGTTAAAGAACTTCTATTCACTGGGACGCTGTTCTTCTTGGTATAGAGTAGAATCCGACAAGCGGTGATGTAGGGATTACGGCTCGGGGGTTCGCGGATGAACCAGGCGGATAGCTTGAAGCACGTGAAGTGGCACACCAGCAGCAGTGCCCCGCCCAACAGTACCGCGGTGGCAAAGGCCAGAACAACATATTCGATGTCTCTCCATTCCGACGTCGACCCGATCATGATGTACTGGTTTTCGAAGACCACGATTGGTAGCTGTGCTAGAGCGTACACCCACACAAACCAGTAGATGAAAGATCGAAGCTCCTCCGAAGATGCGTCCTGGAGGTGATCGGCCCCAAACTGGAGGGCGTTGGCTTGGAAGAAGCTCTGTACCGCCAAAATGACAGGAGCGAGGGCTATTATTCCCACCTTAAGGTTGTATTCGGTACTCAGTGTGATCGCTGTCATCACGGCGCCTACTAATAGGAGGCCTATATTGATAGCCACGCTAAGCATGATGGCCGTGTACCTCCCACACAACAGGTCCGCCGCCAGTCCCGCCAGCGGGTAGAGGAAGAAGCAGATGTAGTTGAACCTGTACAGCAGGGCTGTTGTGACTTTGGGCCCCACGAACTCCTTGACCCCGCCGTACAGGGCCGCCTCCAGGGCGACCACGACGAAGAGGATGGTGAAGTTCCACACGAGGAGGAGCGCGGGCCCCCTGTAGCGAAAGCACTGGTAGCGGACATTGAACTCGCGGAAGTCCGCTAGCCTCTTGGATTTCTCTGCGACGAGAAGCGGCGTCACTTCTGCAGTTGAAACTGAGCACATTTGAGCTGATGTCGTCAATACTCGTTCCCAGACGATGAAATACATATCTCGAGCGACAATCAGTCCCATGCCTGTAGAAGATAATATATGGTTCGATTAATGATTTTGTTTGATTTTTAAAAAGTGCCTTATCGGTTGTATTGGGTTAGGGGAGAAAGTTATAGGATTTTCTGCTTTGAATATTGATGCAGAAAGCTTTAGGGATACCATTCATTCTCAAAGTCGCACCTTTCAAGTGGCTACGTCATGTGCAAGGCAAAACCTAATTCAGCACAGTTGGAACCATTGTCAAACCTGACATATAGTTCACCAGCAGTCTTAAAGGAAAGATATGGATGCTGCAAAACATATTTGGTCCCACTGCAGCAGGATTTAGACATGTCATGCATGAAATCAGGTTCAACTAGTGTAAGCAGCTTGTTTTTCATAACCAATTAATGTACATACAGTCTGTTGATATGTTTCAGATGATGGAGAAGTGTTTGAAATGTGGGCTTTGTCTTCCTATGGGTGATTTATTGACCCATGTGGAACTGTGCAAAAAATGAACAAATATTGTATTACGCCCTCGGCGTTTTTAAAGATACGAGTACGAAATAATGACACTACTTTTTGTATTTCAACTAAGTTAGTATGTCTGTTTCATAGTATCCATTAACATAGCAGTTATTTCAGTGAGCTAGTGCTTGCGCACAGAAAAGGTCTTGAATGTCACCAAGTAAATTTTATGCAGACAAGACATTTTAACTGTACTGCAATTTTCTAATATGTAGGGATGCTAGCTTGTTAGACCTTGTATATTTTTACATTTGCTAACATCTGTTTACTGTTGTCATACTATTTTTATTTCATTTGTAGTTAAAATACATACTGCCAATATATATATATTTCATTGGTGAAGAATGGGTTCTTCATCTGATGATGAGTATGCATTTCTGCCGTTCCTTTTCACTCTTTTGTATTTGTATTACATGTTCCATGCATTATTAATATACATGTATATACATGTATAAAGATGCAGCTGAAATGGACACACCCTCCCTCCCCACACCACACCTTCTTTTGTCTTCCCCCACCCCCAGATTCACCATTGAATAGAGCTTTCTGACCCATAGTGGAAAAACTGGTGAATCATCTACAATGACTTCTTATGAGAGGAACTGAGACATTCTCTCTGCCCCGTAGCAGTAATATTGTACGCAGCCTCATCATGACATAGTGGTTGTCGCTTACTGTACTACTACTACTGGTCAGTAAGGGCGTTTACTTTAAACGGAGGGTTCTGGGTGTCCATTTAAATAACTGGTAACACTTAACTAATGGGTCATATCAAGTGCAAATGAAGTGATTAGTCAAATAACTTCATTTCTAAAAAGAGACATTATAGTACTACTGTGGATGCAATGAATGAACAAACAGTTTAGCCACCATGAAATGGTTAATCAATGACTGTTCAATGCTGCACTCTGATCCCGGTATCATACTAGTGTGCAGTTGTTGATCCAATGCTGCCTTCTGAGTTGCAGAAAGCAGTACTGGTGGATCGTCCACAATGACTTGTTCGTGCTCAATGTTGAGAGGAACTGGACCATTCCAATCAATCCCATAACTTTCAGAATCAGGCTAAGATACAAGGTGCAAATTAAATGCACGAATTCATAATGCGTATTTTTCCACTCCTGCACCCCCAGGCATAACAAAAATAATCCTTCAAATAATAAACAGTCCATACTCAAATACACATTTTTCAGGACTTAAACAACATAATTAATGCTGCTAACATGGCTTGCTCTTAATAACACACACTACAGGACTAGTCTGCACAATACAAAGCACTAACCTCAACTAAACCCCTTGCAACCATGCAACTTGAAGAGGATTCATCCATTGTGCACAGACCCATTGTCCACAGTTGCAGTGGTGCCCTATTCTTATTGAATGCCGACACCAGCCATTCCTAAAGCCATCCAATAGCTAAGGATTTTATCTCTCCTCACACACATGTACCTGAACATGCATTTACTTTCCAGACGAACCTTATACATAGTGAATGCTGATACAAATGAATAGTAAAATCACAGTGACATGCTGATACAATGTTTGAATGATGCTGATACAATGTTTGAATGATGCTGATACAATGTTTGAATGATGCTGATACAATGTTTGAATGATGCTGCTGGTGAAAACGACATACACCAAAGAGTCACTTCAACTTTGACCGAATCCTTCACACCCTCTTATTGCCAACATCATGCACTCCCTAAACTGTGAGTAGTCCTCGCCATGGCACGTTGGAAGTCGCAGCTCAAGATTGCAGGTTGCAGCTGTTGGTAGTCGTGCTGTGGTGTCGTGCAGAAAGGAAATCGTACACTTCCTGCTAAAACCCTGGGGTGGGTACCCTGATCCTGTAAAAAACTCTAATAGTTCTTGAATACTGCAACATCCTCCAGCTGGTCCTAATAGAGATACAAATGCAATACAATGAAAAACATCATGCAAAGGGCTTACCATTGTCACACTCATCAAGGAATATGTTGAAATTGAAGTAGGCAAGGTCTTCAATGAGTTTCACATCACCATTCCCCTCCACCAATGTTAGGATGGACCGAAGCATATCTAGCGAAATATACATTTGTGACTTGCCATTAGGAAAACAGATATATTTACATCATGGCATACAGTAACTCTTACCAGCATCAATTGGCACCTCGTTAAAAACAAAAAACTGCCGAAGCACTGATGGGTTCTTCCGAACAATTGACCCAACCCCCAGGGTTTCCAATCCTTCACAGAACTGGTCCATACATGCCTTCACTTTTAGAATAAGATGGTAGTCAATTAGAGTGGATACAATGTCATCCTTCATTTTCCACTGTAAGGTACTGATGGGTTGAGTATAACCACATTCTGCTAAGTAGCTTATGGCTATATCCTCAGAGAAAACTGCTTGTATTTCCTCGGTACAGTTAGCAGCAACCAACTGACATCAGTTAATTGGATATGCAGCAGTTACAGAATTTGTTAATGGCTTACTTTCTCTACAGTATCCCTCATAGCCAGTTCTGGAATATCATCACTGGAGACCACAATAGAACTACACTTCCCACTAGTGATGTACTCATACACAGGATCAGCCAAACAAGGAATACCACACCCCCCCTGGACAACAGACATTGCCGTGAAAAGCCCAAAGTAAAAGAAGTGCCGCTGCTGAAAAAATTCAATAGCTATGAATAAAGTAGCAAGCCATCAAAGAAACACACTGCATTTATATATTATAGTATGGTAAGCAACAAGGTCAACATTATTTTGCTTGGTGCAGACACTGATAACATCTTATCACCTCTTCATCCTTCCTTTGACATACAAAACTCTTAAACAACAACTCAAACACAAACTTACTAAAATACAGCGATTTCCTTACTTGAAATGCTTTCACATTCATAGAAAAAAACTTTCTCCTTTCACCCCTCAGGAGGGTTGTTGCAGCATGATGAGGCAAAAGTCTGAAAAATTCACGTCTTGGACCACCTGCATCAATGGAAGGCTCACCCAAAAATGTGACCTATACAACACAAAAAATAAATAAAACTTAAATAGTGCAGGATATGGATATTAATACCTTTAATGGGGAAAGTCCATTGATACCCTTTGTTTTGGCCTCCTGCACTGCATCTAACCAGACATCACTGCGCCTCACAGTGATCCGGATGGGTTCCCTCCCATCCATGTTACTTTCCAATTCCTTAATAACTTCAGTTATACTACCACTTAATAATAAGATGTAGTGGCTTCAAATTCGGTGTTGATTTTACGACTGCGTTTGATGGCGACAGGTTCACTGGAGTGCTGGAAATCATTCTCCTCTTCAGAAATAGCATAAAATTTAATATGTTAAAATAAGATTTAACCCATTGTTCATTAGTATGCTATGGTACCCATGCAGCTCTCCATAGACACCGGGTAATTACATATTGCAGGAAATCAAGCTTTTCATGTGTGCACAATGACCACTTTTTGAAGGCTTAACTTATACATAAAGAAGCTAGGTTATAGAACGTTAACGCGGTTGATCAGATACACCAAATATTGTACCTTTGGAGCAAACACGCGCACAGAACCGCGAATCAGTTGTTAAGATTAATTTGCACAACATAATGCCACAAGCTATCTCATTTTCGGTTTTAAAGTGACATTAAGTATGATGCCAAATGTGGAGAGTTAGGTTGGGTTTGCATCCCTTTGGTGGTAGAGCTGGGAACCTGAAGCTCAGCGTAGTCTCTCTCTAGTCTTGCAGGTAGACTAGCCACTAGACTGGGGCAGCCCAAGTCCATCACAACAAACCAGCTCTATGGTAGATTGAACTTGACCCTGATCAGAGCCAACTCCAGGGCCATTCTATCTAGAGTATATGTGTTTAACTTTGTTGTGTGTATCTAATGCATGTATTTCATGTTTTTTGTTTAACTCCTGCCCTGCTGTGGACACTTCAGATACAGCTTGGAGACAGGCAATTCTAGGCCTTAGTAAAGGAAGGTTGGGTCTTCGCTCACTATACCAACTTGCACCTGCAGCATATATAGCCTGTATCTGCTCAGCTGGGTTTGGTTCAGAGACAAATCTTCACCTCTGTTCTGCAGTAGCAGATATTAATTCTGCTGTTCCACCTGACAAGGCACTGCAAATTCACTCCCTTCTCTCAGCGTCTCTGGTCTCCTAAAAGAACTATCCAGCACATTGGACACTTGCATGTTCAATCTGCTGTTGGAAACCTCCTCCAATGCTGACCAAGCACAATTGCTTTCTGTTTCCGCATCACATGCATCATCCTGGCTGTCTGTTCTACCATCACAGGGGCTGGGTCTACATCTTGATGCACCGGTCCATGAAGTTGCCATAAAATGGTGGCTTGGTATGGACACTTCCCAGGGATCTCAGTGTGCACTTTGCCCTGGCAATGCCTTGAACCTCTGGGACATCATGCCACCACTTGTAAGCGTGGCGGTGATGTGGTGGTATGACACAACACCCTTCGTGATGTTCTGGCTGAAACATGCCACCGGGCCCATCTTGGCATCCAAGTGGAAGCTGGCAATGACCCCACAGCCGATCATAGCCACACCCATCCTGCTGACCATCTGTTGACTAACTGGACAACAGGCAAGACAGCTGCCTTTGATATCTCCGCTCAACACACATACCCTTATGGAAGCGGGAGTGTCTTCAGGATCAGCTGCCCTTGCCAGTGAAGGCAGAAAGCACAGGGCCAATGATGCAAAATGCAAAGAACTCGGCTGGTTGTGTGTTCCCCTGATAGCAGATACTTATGGTGCATGGGGAAATGAAGCTGTTGAAGCCTTCTCACAGCTGGCTTCTCAGCTTGCCACTCTTACATGCAGGCCCAAGTCGACTGTACTTAGAGACATCTATGGCAGACTCAACCTCCATCTATTGAGGGCCATCCTCACCAGATGTATTTTGTTATAGGCTATATTTAAGATTGTACTCATGTGTATGTATTGTAATATTGATTTTTATTATGTAAATAAATGAGTTAATGTGACCAGTGACACTTTTGCCCAATTTATATGAAAGAAGCCATTTATGTGAAAGAAGAATAAATGTGACATCACAATACACTTTCTAAGGCAGTGGGTCGCATGTGGTTGTGCATGTGTCATGTGTGACATGCTTTGTATATGGTTCTGTGTAAGGGTTGAAAGTTGGATAATTATGCATATACACTCACCCTCAAACGAGCTAGGATCACTGACAGGCATGGATTACATGATTTCATGTAATTACTATATTTCACTTTATATGTATAATATTGTTCCACTCATTTTAAAAATGTATGCAGCAGTGTGTGGGAGCGCAACATGCCTATTAGTACATGACGTCATGCATGTTATGTATACCAATATTGTGTTAAGTGACCACTAGATTCTGTTCTACACCAGACCCCTGGCTAGTTACTACTAACTTACGAAAGATTGAAGGCGCCGGGCCTTATTGTAAGACTTCTTGCTTTCTGGATCGTTTGCGTAACGGTCTTGTCAAAAATGCCACGCTCAAGCAATATCTAGCGACTCGTCTGCTTATGTTATGCACCCTATATTATATAGAATACAAGTGGTGCACGATACCGTTAATGATGTAATTAAACCAAGCTACACAAATATATGTATTCTGGTTCAGAAGGTCATAATACGAAATATAAACTATATGTCCGATCGAATGAGGGTAACGAGTATGCATTATCTTTGCTGTCGTAGCTTTCTAAGCGTATGCAGTTTCACTAATGATTATTCGCCTTTGGAATATTCATAGAGGCCTAATACGCCTCTTGCTAAATTTACCGCGGGGCGATCGGTGTCTTGTTAATCGTATTCACGACACTTAATTCAAGATCCAAGCATGTACCGCGCAATTGGAGGGTGTGTGCGTGCGTCTGTGTGCATGTGTGTGTGTACATGTGTGTGTGTGTGCGTGTGTGTGTGATGAAGAAAAATTCAGGCTCTATATAGTTTCTCACTCCCGCGCGTATAGTCTCGCGGAGCTAGAACCCGCAGTATATATGCAGCTAGGCTATAGAAGGACAACCGGGATATAGGTGTGGCTTCGTAGTTATTAGAAAGCCCGATTCCATTCCGGACTCACTTCGGTTCCATACCAAAATGTCAATTTTTCGATTTTCCAAAATATTTAATTTGACAGAACCAATAATTGAACCCATTTTACGCAATGGTTCGAATTCTCGACTTCCCAATCCAAGCTGCCATCGAAATTGAGGCGAATGTCTGGCAAAATGTGATTATGTCATTAAACAAAAGATCAAAAAGTGGCAATAAAATGGACAAACAAGAGTGCCATTAAAAGAGAAATCGACATGGCGGAAAGGCACACAGACCGATACGTACGAGCAGACTGAATGAAATTCCTTTCTGTTCAATGGCGAATAAAGATTTCGATCGATAGGAACACTTCGTCATTAATGGAGTACTGGAACCGGCCATTAATCATTAACTCTAATGATGTGCACTGTAATATCGATGACGTGAGATTAATACAATGATGACAAAATTATTTACCTTTTTGCAAATACTAGAAGCAGCATTAAAATGCACCATTACACCGAGTTCAGAAAATTCTCTACCAAAGAACGCATTTATTAGGCGGATTCATATATGACGTGTTAGGGCAGTTGAAGGCAGTAGCAAACTCGACACTGTTCTGCAGAGATCCAATTACCCTGCAATGAAAGATTGCTGCAATTCAGTACAGACACAACACGACACACTAATCACACTCTGCTGTGAAAACAATTGTGCGTAGTTACAACCACACAAATTTTTAATTTTGCTACTATCTGTATGGTCCTAACGTTACATATTCATATGTACCTGTATGGTCCTAACGTTACATACTCATACCTGTATGGTCCTAACGTTACACGCTCATATCTGTATGGCCCTAATATTACATGGTCATACCTGTATGGTCTTAACGTTACATGCACATACCTGTATGGTCCTAACGTTACACGCTCATACCTATATGGTTTTAACGTTACACGCTCATACCTGTATGGTCCTAACGTTACACGCTCATACCTGTATGGTCTTAACGTTACACACTCATACCTGTATGGTCCTAACGTTACACGCTCATATCTGTATGGTCCTAACGTTACACGCTCATACCTGTATGGTCCTAACGTTACACGCTCATACCTGTATGGTCCTATCGTTACATGCTCATACCTGTATGGTCCCGGACTATGTGGGTCACTCTGCAGTGATGTCTCAATGCCAGAAGGAGTGAGCAGTGAACACCACACCTTCCCACAGATAACATCAGTAGGAATTTGGTGAAACAACAGAGTGATGTTAAAGATGCCTGCATGTACTGCTTACAGTCGTTACCTGCATGGCCAAAGGAGATGAAGAACAGCTGATTTGGCGTGTACGGCAATGCTGGTAGTGTCAGCTGAGGCTCTAGCTGGCTATATGCCTACACAGGTATGTAAGAACATATCAGTTATGCAGAAAATACACACATCCCCATGGACACAAAACATGACACATCGGTATACAGAGACATACTGTTTGCTTGCACATTCAGACTATGGCTGATGCGATTCACACAATCTGATTTGTTAATTGCAGGGTATATAAACGCAGCAGAAAACTACCAGAGGGGTTCTATGAGCTACCCAAGGCACTCAGAATCCCCAGGACAATTTGCTGGTTACTGCGTACACGCGTTGCTATCGCCTAAAATGAAAATTTCAGAATCTACATGTACACATCAATACTCACAGGCCCTTAGCACACTACAGCCCAGGGACCTTGGGCCCTTAGCACACCACAGCCCAGGGACCTTGGGCCCTTAGCACACTACAGCCCTGGGACCTCAGGCCCTTAGTACACTACAGCCCAGGGACCTCAGGCCCTTAGCACACTACAGCCCAGGGACCTTGGTCCCTTAGCACACTACAGCCCAGGGACCTTGGTCCCTTAGCACACTACAGCCCAGGGACCTCAGGCCCTTAGCACACTACAGCCCAGGGACCTTGGGCATTTTAGATCATATTCATTAGATACTCAGTTTCAGCATCCAATCTCTGGCTGAAGGTGATCGTTTTTGCTCAGTGTGACATTGTTCGCTTAGCAATAATGTCAGAGAACAAACACAATCCGTACTGAATAGTTGGGGGGAACCCTACGATCGGGGACATTTGTGGGACCTTACGATTGGTCTGCTTGGTACAAGTGCAAGTAACTAAGGAATCAAGGCGCGTGACATCTTGGATGAGTTAGTACCTAAGTCACAGTGACATCTTGGATGAGTTAGTACCTAAGTCACAGTGAGATCTTGGATTAGTTAGTACCTACACGTAAGTCAGTACCACTGTGCCAATTAAATGTTTTCCGACCGTATAGAATGCGTGTATGCACTCTGCTTACACGTGTTTAACTCTTGCGGTAAACACGGTGTATACAACAGTGGATAACTAGTGGAAGGAGACTGTCTTACACTCCAGTGTATAACTTATGGATAACAACTGTGTATAACGCCGTGTATGGAGATGATAACAAGCGTACAACAAGCGTATTTAGAGTGAATGCAACACTAGCTCTGTATAACTCCGCATATTTATGACGAGTTGTGACGATCGCATATTCTTATTTTTATTTTTATAATAGTAGGAAAAGAAAATTAATCAAATCAAAACGTATATGCAGGTACATGTAAATACAGTGCATGAGTACATGATCTGAGATGCCACCAATGAAATTAAAGTCTCAGTGTTTGCGGCTAGGATTTCACCATCCAGGCTTGCAAACCAGCCGGGGCCTGTAACTGGAGAAGAGATCCATCAATCCTTTCTTTCCTGGCCACTTTCCATGTGTCTGTTCCCCGTCTATCCAGCTCATCCATCCAATTATGTATTCTTCCGATCTCCAGCTAGGCCGTCTTCTTTCTATTTTCCCATCACCCGTAGTTTATTCCTCCGACATCAGTCATGCCAATTGCAATGCACTTCCATGCCTCCATTTCTTCATTTGTAAGGAAGGACTTTACTGCGGCGCTCCCAAAGCTAGTTAATGACACTACATTCGTAACGCTATGATTATATCACAATGTACCCTTTGCTGCAGCTGCCTTGCTCGCGCGCTTATTCGTCTTTGGCGGTCGTCAGTAGCTATTTGAATAAATCAAACAAATTAATGAATTGGAACAGAACATGTGACTTACACTGTACTTCTATTCCTGATGAAGTCTTACAAACTCCTTCGTTGTGGGAACTTTCCAAACTATATGCATGTGAATAAAACTTTTAGCAGAATTTACAAAAGCATGCTTGCTTACGGCTCTTCGGTTCTGAGTTGTGAACCTTCATCGAAAGATTGTAAAAGTTTGTGTACACTGCTCTACTCGATTGAAAGCATGCATGCATTGAGTAAATGAATGGCTGCTAATTTAGCTTGGCAAACCTGAAGACACAACGGAGTACGTCTTTTCCTTTTTGCAGGCTCTGCTGGGGCCTCTGATGTACAAGTCCCTTTATCAGCCTCTAACGCCTCTCATTGGCGACAAGTGATTTGACGTCATGATCTACTGGAGCTGGTGTTCTACTACCGCGAGAGATGGTGACGTGAGGTCATCATTATAAGGAAGTGCTTTATTTACTGGTACACACACACACACACACACACACACACACACACACACACACACCGTGACACACACACACACACACACACACACACACACACACCGTGACACACACACACACACACACACACACACACACCGTGACACACACACACACACACACACACACACACACACAAACACACACAACACACACACACGCACACACACACGCACACAACGCGCACACACACCGGCACACACACACACACACGCGCGCACACACACACACACACGCAACACACACTATCTGCGGAGGGTATTCTTGCCGGAGGTGTTACTTCACTCGTTTCTATTGAATATTAGAACACATGCAACATTGTATTCCATCACGTGTAACATACTTATGTGACAAATTCGAGACGAAGATCTTCCAGCTGATCCGTAAAACGATTCAGCATTTTGCAGGCCTATCTCAGGTGAAACTTCATCGGAGTCGACGAAACTGTTAGGACCAGAATATAATGATCTTCTTGGTGAATACCTGTCCATCAAAAGACTCGGCATTTCGTCATAATTTTCAAATTTCACATCAGCTTTTATATTTACCCTCGTACTAAACATGGAAGGACCAAATAAGCGATATGGATGCTGGATGTGTCAACAAGACTTATCACGATCTGTCTATTACAGGCATATGCGACGAAATGGATGTTCCGCTTTGGTCAGAATGCCGACAAAGGAATGTCATACGACAAACAATACTACTACGTCACGAGAAAGAAATAACTTCAGCGTTGATATGGAAGAAGAGACCAGCGATATGGATAAGGTATAAATTTAAATATGTATGGTGGCAGTATTTGCATCATGCAATTCTTTCAAAGTGTTATGAAAGGTATTTAAATGACACAGTACTTACTGCTTTGTCGGCTGTGTATTACATACTATATCCCAATATAAACCAATTTGAGCAGCCAGTTTCTTGCCGACATTTGATTTGCAGTGATATTTAAATACACCAAGAACGTTTTTCAGCAAATCAAAATCTCAACGTTCTGCAGTGGTTATGGCATCCTGGTATGATTCTGATGGGAAAGTCAACCTGCGCACTCTGCATCATACCAATTTGGAATTGTTCAGTATTTCTTGAAGCATGCATATCGTATTGATGTTTCGGACGAACCCAGCATGAAATATACTGACCATTTGTTTGCTAACGTTACTTGACGGCAAAAGTCAGCAATACAATCACGTTTGCAGTTGTGTCGTGTCACCATGCCCATCCCCGGCATAACGACAAGTTAAATTCTCGGTTATACGCCTTAGGATATACAAAGCTTATCCCGGTTGAATGCGGTCGTTGTACGAAAAGTGTAAGCACGCAATCCACACCTCGGTGTATAACATGCGTAAGTAGACTGAAACGCTTGTTATACATCTAGAGCAACGCGCGTTATACACCATAGTGGATAACAAGTGTACTTCGAGTGACTACACAAGTTATACATCAAATGTATGCGCAGCATGTACACACACGCGTACAACACGTGTATAACGGGCGGATACACCTTGTGGATAATTTCAATTTGGCATGGTGTACCAATCTTGGATGCTCATTTCAATTTTTGTAGCTCCCACGTATACTAGCATGAGAAAATGCCTCGATGCTTTCATCTGATGTGGAGCTGTTTTTACCACTGGATATTTCATGACGAAATAATGGATTTATAAGTTGCATCAAAATTCTTAACAAAGTGAATATGGTGTATTAAATTGATGCCAAAGATGATTTCAACTATACAATGAATAAATACGATAGAACATACATGTACTATTGTACACACGTGAGCAAAGATGGTAAAAATCCCCCCCCCCCCTCCACAAATAACCCACTTAATAACCAAGTCACACATATGACAGCCTTATCATTATGTAACACTCAAAATGTCCCAGCCAATAAAGCATTACTACCTGATAACTGATCTTCACACCTCCATTGTCAGCGATGTTTTCTCCCAGTGTTGTTGCACCGTTGATCTAAGACGTAACATGCATGTATTTGAGGCCAACAACAATACACATGCATGCAGGTGCCATACATGTGTAACATATCACGTGCACCCTGTACTAAAATCTAGAACATTTCTTTTATTGAGTATTTAAGGTGTATATTTTGTATGTATATTATTACACTTCTTTGCTAAGTTCTGAACGTCGTCACATTTGTGTCAGCCGCTAAGGTCATGAAGGCACGGAAATGGAATGGCAGGCGAAATTTCAAACGCGGGTGCAACAGTGCGGTGAGTCCTTAGGGAGTATGCCGGTGAATTGCGCGTGCTGGCAGGGAGAGCATTTCCAACGTGGTCTAACGAACAGCGCGAAATGTTAACTCGTAACCAGTTTATCCAAGGGATTTCATCACCGTCGGTCTAAGTCCAGTTGATGAAAGACATGCCCAAGACTGTCAGTGAAGCTGTGGCTACTGCGCGTAGGCTGGAAGCTGTGGAGGCGGCCCATAAACGGCTGCAAACGGGGAGGAATGCCGATGAACCTTTGGCAGCTGCAGTTACACATGTGCCGGCTGGTTGGGAAGATACGCTTCACCGCCTAACGATACAGGTGGAAAGGCTAGTGGAGGAAGTAACAACTCTAAAGAAGGAGCCCGTAGAGGAACCAAGGCGAGTTGAGCAGCCGAGTAAGTCGCTCACAGGAATCGTGATATCGTTTGCTGGCATTGCAACGAAAAAGGTCACATAAAGCGGAATTGCCCTGAAATAGGTAAACGTCCTTTAAAACTGGAGCGGGTCGGTGGGACAGGTCTACCGCCGACCTCGCATGTAAAGACCGAAAGAACAGCAAGCTATAGTGGGTAGCATCGAAACGAGCTCCGCTACATGGATGCGGGCCAGATTGAAGGGCATGAGATGGTTATGTTGCTCGACATGGGCTCTGCAGTGACGTTACTCAGCGCTCACGTGTGGGAAGCGATCAAGCCTGCAGGTGATAGTAAGTTGCATGATGCATCTCACGGTGTGGTAACTGCTGATGGGAGTGCTCTTACACTGGTGGGACAGGCCAATGTTTTGGTGAGTGTTGGTGGTTTAGTCAGGCGGCATTGTGTTCTAGTAGCTCAGAGTCTCACACAAGAATGCATTTTGGGTGCAGACTTCCTAGTGGCTAATGATTGCATTATTGACTATCATTCAAAAACATTGCTTGCTGGTGGACAGTTAGTTCCAATACATTGTAGGGAACAATACCAGCCTGTAAATGTAGCATGTACATGTGGTGTTGAAATAATGGAAGACATATTCATACCAAAACAATGTGAGATGTTGATTCCAGTCAGACTGACTAGACACAAGAATATACCAGATGCAGTTGATGGGTTTTGTGGACTGCTGGAACCAGAGTCCCAGTTTATGGAACGCCATAGGCTTGCTGTGGCCCATTCAATCTCACGAAACAAGAAAGGTGTTACGATGGCACAGGCTATGAATCCTAACCCAACAGCAGTTAAGATCCACAAAGGAGAAAAGGTTGGAAAACTTCAGATTGTTGATGAGCACCAGTGTGTGTGTGTGGTCAATGCTCCAGTGACAAATGCAGGTGCGAGGTGGCAGGAGAACCTGGACAATATAATTAACAGTCTAGTTTGTGATGCGAAGACATTGCGCCAGGGGAGAGAGAAGAGTTGAGGGAACTTCTGCACCGGTTCTCTGATGTCATCATTTCAGTATCTGACACTGACATCGGACGAACTGACATGGTTCAACACAGCATTGACACCCCGAACTCTAAACTGATTAAGCAGGGCCCCCTCAGGCTACCCTTTCATCACCACCTCCAGGAGGTAAAACAATTACTTGACAGCATGCTTGAGAATGACATAATTGAACCTGCTAATGGGCCATGGGCATCACCTATTGTTTTGGTGACAAAAAAAGATGGGTCCACTAGATTTTGTGTTGACTTTCCGTCAGCTTAATTCAGTCACCAGGAAGGATGCTCACCCCATTCCAAGAATTGATGAATCCCTGGATGGAGACTGCCACAATTGCTCGTGTATTGGTAAATGAATTCATCTCTAGGTTTGGAGCTCCAACTCACCTCCATACTGACCAGGGCAGGAGCTTTGAATCATCACTAATAAAGGAAATCTGTAGGCTGATGGGGATTGTGAAAACCAGGACCACTCCATATCATCCTCAATCAGATGGTATGATCGAGCGGTTCAACAGGACACTACTTTCGATGCTGAGAATGGCTGCAGTGGACGATGAGACTAACTGGGACCTCAGGATACCATGTCTTATGCTGGCATATCGAACCAGTATCCACGAGGCCACTAAGCACACACCATTTTCTTTAATGTTTGGCAGGGAGGTACAGTTACATATCGATGTTATGTATGGTCTGCCTTCAGGTACTGAACAGCCAGCCAATGTGCCATTGTTTGTTAAAGACCTGAGGAAATGGATGAGTGAAGCCTACGAACGGGTGAGAAGCCACTTATCTTCTGAACAGAGAAGATACAAGCAACTCTATGATGTGAAGGTGGCTGGTAAACCATTTACCAGAGGGAGTAAGGTGTGGCTGAATAACCCAGTAGTTCCTAGGGGGCAGTCCAGAAAGTTGCATAGATTTTGGAAGGGACCTTATACAGTTGTGGATGTTTGGGACAATTGTGTGTACAAAATAAAACAAGATGCAGTCCCACATAAGCAGCATACAGTGCATTTTGATAGGTTAAAGCCATATGTAGAGAGAGTGTTGCAGGAATGTGGAACTGGCAGTTCTCAGGGTGATGAGTTGGATATGATGGTACTACCATTACAAGATCCACAAGAGGCCACTCCCCCATCTGCACATGTGAATGGAGAAGCAGTGGAACCTCTGGCAGAGGCAGATGAGCAAGCCCAAGATATTGCCCCACCCACAGACAATATACGTCGATCAACCCGTCAGAGATGGCCTCCTGAAAGATTGGGAACCTGGGTCTACTTTTAAATCAACACGTGGGCGTGTTCCATATGGAGGAGGGAGCAATGTAACAGTATCACGTGCACCCTGTACTAAGATCTAGAACATTCCTTTTATTGAGTATTTAAGGTGTATGTTTTGTATGTATATTACACTTCTTTGCTAAGTTCTGAACGTCGTCACACATGTATATGTACCTACATGTACACATACATGTACATGTACACATACATGTACACATACACACACATACATGTACACATACATGTGCACATACATGTACACATACATGTACACATACATGTGCACATACATGTACACATACATGTACACCTACATGTACACATACATGCACACATACATGTACACATACATGTACACATACATGTACACCTACATGTACATCTACATGTACACATACATGTACACCTACATATACACATACATGTACACATACATGTACACATACAGCCATATGAAGTTTATCTTTTTCATCTTCACTGCTAGGGCTTGATACTGTTGATGATATGCAAGGCAAACAAAGCGATGTTTCCATTCCGGTTTTTGCTGGTAGATTTAACCCTGGTCTTCTGTTGAGCAAATGCAATACTTCATCTCCAGCAAGATTGGAATGCACATTTATAAGCTCACCAATCCGCAAATGTATGCTGTGGGTTTCAGAAACATATCAGTTGGAATAGTAGTTTTTCAAAACAGAAAGGTCAGAACATACTAAACTATTCTTACTAAGATAATTGCGTACATAGTAAGCAAAGAAATCCTGATCGTATCCACACTTCATGTTGTGTATGCAAGAAGGCAGGTACCTGTTACACGCCTTGACGTCACGGTATATAATACATAACAAGGTTGAGGAATGGATAAGGATAAGGAAAGACGAAGCTACACAAGGATAATAAAGTTGAAGCTGTTGATGAACCAGTAATGTAAGGGAGTGACAAAGAGTTTAGCTATGAACATGTGGCATGATGGGAAGCAGAAGAATGTGTCCCAGAACCTGAGGAAATGGGTACGTAATACAATGATTATTAATTTGTACCTCTCACATGATGTGGCTTTATCTTCAGCCATCTCCAATCACAGCAAGTACATGTGGCTATCCCACCTGAAGACCTAGGTAACATAAACAAGATTTCAATGTGAGTTGAAAAATTCTATTTTTTTTTTAATATTTAGGTTATACTGAGCCCAGTGTACTTGTAAGGCAAACATCTTCATCACACAGCCTATGGTCAGTACATGTTGAGTACTCCACTACACTGGTGTGTGTGTGTGTGTGTGTGTGTGTGTGTGTGTGTGTGTGTGCGTGCAGAGGGCTTACACTAGTGTGTGTGTACAGGGTGTCTACACTTTGTGTGAGTATGAGTGTGAAGTGTGTGTATGTGTGTGTGTACAATGATGTGTTGTGTGCTTACACAGTAGGTGTGTGTGAAGACAAAAGAAGGTGTGGTGTGAGGGGAGGGAGGGTTGATGAGTAGGTGGGTATGGTATCAACTAGTGTAAGGAGTGCAGCTCTAGGCACACCTAAACTAATCAGCCATTTAAAATAAAATTGTTTTCTCTTTGCAGCCTTGCAGGCCTCCACAGTAGCGTGCGTGTGTGTGTGTGTGTGTGTGTGTGTGTGTGTGTGTGTGTGTGTGTGATTTTATTTATCCTACAGTCCTCAAATTCTACCTGATGGAGAATTGCATGTGGATTCATCATGTTTGTCCAAATCAAGCTTACATCGTGTGAATGTGATCTGTACTGATTTCTGTTTGAAACCAAAACAAAAACAATTTGTCTGGTTACAGTACAGTTCACTATATCACTGCTGCATGCAATTTTGCACTCCCCCACTTTGATTGATCCTCTGCAAAACATGTATGGGTTCAAATTTTTTTTACCCTACACAGGACCATAGAAACGAAGTCAAGTGAATATATTTAAATACTTGCATAGCATATGGGCTCATTGCTACTGCATGCTCACTGAAAAGCAAGTTAGCATTTTCATGTGTGCTTCATTTAGTTTCAAGCTGATAGACATTTTAAAATACAGGCAAAGCAATATTACAATATGATCAATCCGAGCCTGTTCTTGGACAAAAATGTTAGCTGGTTCTTGGTTAAGTTCAAAATGATCATCTTTTGTGTCTTCCTTAATTCCTATCCATGTAATAATTCATAATCTTGGTCTACATTATTCTGTTAATGGAATATAGTTAATAGAACGATATTTTTCACTTGCAATTGGTGCATCTTTAGTGGATGCCCTCTGTAACCTTAACATTGGTGTTGTTTTGCAAATAGAAACTGCATACTGTGGGAAATGAAATCAATTCAAACCATGATCAATAGTGATGGGATATAATTTTTCTCATCCAATTTTCATGCTGGTACAGTCTTTTAGCACATGTATTTGTTGCCCACCAACAGAGCATTTTCTTCCATACTACTACTTTGAGAGAACTCTTAACATCAACTATTAATAGTATGTTAAACTTGACTAATCTGGTGTAACATGGAATATTGGGTGTTCTCAAGAAATGCAAGACGTTATTATTTCATATTTTTGTACTATGCTGTGAAATATTATTGTGATTGAAATATGTTGTATTCATTGTGAAGCACCCGGTATAAGTAAATGCAAGCTTTTAATTCGGACATAGATACTAGAGTAGAGCTCTAGTAAAACATGATTAGCACACGGTTTGTCAAGCAAGTAGGCCAATCAGGAAATGTGTAATATACCGTGCTGCATCCGACCTCTTGACAGCACAGCTCAGCGCACTGTGCCAGTATGGACAATCGCATTGTGCAGAGGACAGAAATGTTGTATATGAAACCACAACTAGTAACAACCAGCACGGAAGGAAAGAGGTGTCATGGTAAATTTACGCGCGCGAACTTCGGAGCGACTGCAACATCAAAGAAAGAAACCGGTAGAGAGCCAGCTACACTTTCCGAAGTACTGAAGGTCCTATCAGAAAGTCTTTCAATCGGTTAATTCGTCACGTATTGCTCTGGATCAAGCTCAGGCCCGTAGGTACACGGTAGAGTAAGATGTTAGCGAAGATGCGCATACGAAACAAGGCCGCAGCTAGCCGTAACTATCGGTCGAGCATTGTTCCCTGGTACAGCTGATCTGGTCAGAAGGATTTGATTTCGTTGCGCTCCCTTGTCACTTGTAACGAAAGGGTGATGAAAGTCGAAGCGAGAAGGTCGTGTAGCTGGCTCTAAACCGTGCACTACAGGTGTAAACAAGTGTTCTAATAAGAGAGCGTTCATTCGAATCGTCCGTAAAACAGCAACTTCTCTCCGTAAAACAGAGGCTTACTTTTTTTTTTTTTTTGAAAAAAAACTTTTTTCCGTGAAATTTTTTTTTCCCAACATACCGTATTTTCGTGAATTTTGGCGGCTCGGGCGTTCCATACTTGACCAATGGTGGTGTAAAAAGCACGGAAACAAGAGTGACAGAAATTTTACTCGAAAATTGAAATTGGCCTATATTTAGCACGCTCACAAAATAACAGCGCATGCCTGAGTAATGTGCTAAATATAGGCCAATTTCAATTTTCGAGTAAAATTTCTGTCATTCTTGTTTCCGTGCTTTTTACACCACCATTGGTCAATCCTATATACCAACAACTCTCTCGTTAGAGAATGTTTTTATTTACTTGTGTAATATCGATATGCTGAGAAATACATTTGATGGTGTCGGGCTGGCTGACATGGCCGTATACAGCTAGGTGCAGAAAAAAAAAGGATTAAAGAATATATACAGCCCTACAGCATTCTATGAATGAGGTGTCGCTACCAGTAACTGCATCGTTAGCCTTAACTAGCCACTCCCGCTACCGGTCATAACAAAGAGATACTAACTAATGGTACGTCTGTTTATAATTCTATTTGATGCACATCCGTGTATTTAAGGCAACTGCATGGTGAATGATGCTGATCGATGTTGAATTGTGGTTACAGTATTATTTGGCACTCAGGCAGTGCCATAGTTACATAATTTGTATTACTGCTCAACTTGGAATCTCAAATTTGTACCCAGGATTTTTTAAGAATACGTTGTGTTGTGAACTGGTAGAAGTGTGGGGGAGGGAGTATAATACAGCGTGTCTAGTGTCTGAGGGGGGGGGGGGGGCCTATATTTGACAAGTTTGTGTAGCACTTCCCCTCCCCAAGGTGGAAGCTCGGGCTGTCTGAGTTCAATTGTCCCCACTGCCACTGTTAGTTTAGCAATAGGTTTATATGGAATGCATGGTCCAAAACAAAAGACAGTGAGACAAAAATGCAGGTACCTGGCTGCCACCATAGATTATAGAATACATTATAATCTATGCTGAGACAGATTGATTGGCTCTAAAGAAAACTTCATAATATATACTGCAAGGGCAGATACAGTGCTTTTGTTAACAGTCCAGCTAAGGTGGAGGGAGGGCGGCCCTAAGAACTTCTTGAAAAAGTCAGTGGATTAAAATCATCAGGGGTTAGCATTTGTAGATAGCAATTAATTGGGATAGTCAGTGCCAAATAAAGAATACATTGTGTTGTGAACTGGTAGAAGTATCTTATGTGGGGGCGGGGGGTTAATACGGCGTGTCTATTGGCTGTGGGGGCAGGAGGCCTATATTTGTGTAGCACTTCCCCTCCCGCAGGTGAGGTGGGAGGGAAGCTCGGGCCTTCTGAGATAGATGTTAGTTCAATTACAGCCACTGCCACTGTTAGTTAGGCAATAGGTTTATATGGAAACTATGCATCCATGGCCCAAAACAAAAGACAGTGAGACAAAAATGCACGCACCTGGCTGCCACCATAGATTATAGAATACATTATAATCTATGCTGAGACAGCGAAAGATTGGCTCTAAAGAAAATATACTGCAAGGGCAGATTCAGTGCTTTTGTTAACAATCCGGCTAAGGGGGAGGAAGGGCGGCCCCAGAACTTCAGTGGATTAAAATTCATCAGTATAGTTAGCATTTGTAGCCAGCAATTAATTGGGATAGTCAGTGCCCAAATAAGGTACTTGTGGGCACTAGACTACAAACATATATGCATGGGGCCCCACCTCCACCCATCACTATATTTGATCAATCTGATTTTCAATTGGATTAGAATCAATAGATCAGTTATTGTGTCATCTAGCATTGTATTTCCGGCCATGGAGGGCCCACATAATGCCAGGGGCTCTAGACTATAGCTTGTAGCTTAGAGCCCCAGATTTTAGTCTAGTCAGTCCTATGGTTAATCTGGGCCCGGGGAGTTAGCCTGCGATTTTTTTACCTGGTGTATCTGGAGTTGGATTAGCAATTGACAAGTCTCAGTTAAGTCTCTCATGTCCATGAATGCATCAATGCATCTTTCATCAGGTCATTCATAGAGGATTCAGTTGTTCATGAAAGCATACTCCATCATACTGTCTGCACTTGCAGCTAGCTCCTGTACTGTGTGGAGGACTGCGTAAGAGACATCAACCTTCTCAAGTTGATGTTTACAGGGACCCACTTAACAAAATACACTGGTAGATTATTTATTTTGGGGGTGGGGGTGGGAACTGATGCATGATGGGGGCTCAGTGAAGTCATATCCAGCTTGAATAGTACTATACAAACCCAAAGACCTGCCTTCGTTTTAATTGGAGAGAACATACAGCCATATTCTATGATACTGAAGATAGTTTTTTTTTTCAAGGTATCTCACTTGCCTTTATAAAATAGTTGCAATAATCTATCATGCTAATGTTCATATCAACACTAAACTCCTGCAAACTGTATGTCTTAATACAGACCCAAATAACCTATCAGAGTTAAGATGCATGATGTTCTAGAAGCTACATTAGACGTAATTCATACTTGGCTATTCAGGAAAAATTAGACGTTAGGCTCCCTCAGAAGTTTTCACAAGCAAAGCTCATTCAGAGGGGAGTCAGAACTTCCTTATAAAACACCCTGAGAATACAACAATTTGCTTCTGGAAATAAAGAGTTGTCTGAAGTATTATGGGCAATTAATGTGGTCCAAAAGTATTGACCCAGTAATGATAAAATGATATTTCAAAACAGGACTGGTTACAATGAAACCAGACCAAAAGACCGAGCTGGTATTTATGAATGCTGACCTCTGCAACTAGTGTGCTTACACGGGGTGGGGTGGGGGGGGAGGGGGGGGGGGGGGCGGTGGGAGAGGGGACTTGCCTGTCCTCACCCTGAAAGTCAGATGCATAGACAAGGTTGAAAAACTGGAGGGAGGGGGGGGGGGGAACTATAGCTACGTACACACCATCTTGACGCTCTCAGTGCACACCCCCATCCCAATATACCTCACTGTTAGATTTATCTGGGCCGATCCCAAAAAAACCTCTGTACACGAACCCATAAGTTAAAACTTTAATTCCTAGCTTAGCACTTTTTTGTACATTTACAGGTGCTAAATATAGAATTTTTGTCTGATTTTTGGTCAATTTAAAGTCACTCATGTTCATATATTATTGAAACCACAATCCTACTACCTAACATTAATTAAATTTAAATATTCTGCCACTCCTCCTCCTCCATGATGGCCATGCAGATTATTGCTCCTCCTGCCCAGATCACATCAAATACAACTGAGCAGTAACTTATAATAACTACTAAATACATTAATCACTGGCATGATTTTGGTTTCAATAGCATAATTTTTCAATGCTCAGTTTTGGAGCGATACCAGTTCTACTAATTCAAAGATTTTGCACGACTTTCCGATCACCCTGTATATCCAGAAAGAATGAAGTGCTTTTGATCGATCCCACAGCCGGAAAAAGTTGTTTCTTGAATTCCCATCAGTTCTGGTTTTTGAAAATCAACTTGTTGCCAATATTAATGTTAATTACCTTTAATCACTTAATTGTTCTTCCTGAAAGTGATTAGTATTATATGAAAAGCACAGAATGTTTTTATAATTACTGTACATTTTTTGCTGATGTGGAACACCCTGCATTATGGTGCAATAAAGTCGACCATGCTTTAAGCTGGATAAATAATTTTCTAACACATCACTTAGAATGCATACCAGATAGGTATTAAGAGGCAGGCAACCATACCAAACACAATGGTAAATGAATTGAACGGTGTAACACAACATTTTTCACGGCAATTCCATTTCAATTTTCACAAATCAGGATATGTGTACAATGAATGAAGTGCTTTTATATATCTTCCCATGAATGGTCATGTATGATAATCTGTTTTTTTATCAAATCACAGGATATTTTTTCTTTAAGTATCTGCGGGGGGGGGGGGGGGGGGGGGGGGGGGGGGGGGGGGGGGTTGTTCGACCCTGGGACCCCATGGCTATGGCTTTGTATAATGATGCTTTAACAATTTTAATACCACCTGTGCTGTGTGATACTAAATTTGTTGAGTTGTATTCTTCTAAACAAGAAATCACATGCAATGGTGAATCATTGTACCTCTTATTTTCTTGTGTAGGATATTACTTTTAAAAGGTGTGCGTGCTAACCACAAGGAGAAAAGCCGTGTTTGATGTCCTTCAAACCCCAAATCAATTTCTAATTCAACAGAAGATCCAGTCTAGTCCATTGGCAAGATCCTAAAAGGAAATTCCTGACTGATGTGACATCTCCCTGTACATGCATGTTAACTCTTTGAAGCCAAGTGCACATATTCATGACTGTAATTATCTGCAGTGTCTTGTGTTGATTATAAAAATTGCTTTGACCATAGTACATGTACATACATGCAAGTCAAGCAATGTACAGCTGACATGCATGTAAACATGTAAATGATATACATTTCAACCCATGTGGGGAGTAAGCATCTTGCATATGTGTGTCTATTATAACCTAGCTCAAGTATATGTGGTTTAAATAACCCATATACAGATTATGAACTGCAAAAAGGCTGGAGGAGTGAACTGGCATTTGAATTATGATGATTTGGCTACTGTTTAAGGAGCACGCATCTTATTGAGAAGAAACAACCAAGCATATCACATGTACTTAAACGGTTACAAGTGCAGCAAGCATTGGCAAGCATCATGAAGCTTTTGTGGCTTATACTATGAATGTAAAGTCATTAACGTTTGAGTGTGTATAAACATGCACACATTAACTTTCCTGCATTCATGGCATCCAAAGAGTTAAGGCGTGGTGACATAAAGGATCCAAACCATATTATACTGGGCAGTAACCTGTTACAAAAGAATGTTTACAGCACCAAAGGCTCATGCCGAAGTTCAACATATAATCACATCATTCACATATGGTGCATGAATAAAGACTCTGCCGGGCTGATACGGAATATTGCACATTGGAATCATAGATGCCAGCAGGAGAGAATCTTATTTTAATTATAAAATTACTACTGTGTTTTGATATATGTACCTGCAATTAACCAATCAGATTGTGCAAATTGTGTACAGCTGTTGTCTAATTAGAGTTATAACCTACTTATAAATCATTGTAGAACAGTGGTGGAGGTACAGATCTGAGTTAAGTACCTCACCAATAACTCTCCTCCTTGACCTTCAATTAATAATTGTTGTGACTCTACCTTTTAAATGGCTACAGTACAGAAGTGCATTAACAATGATTCTCAATCCACAAGTGAGTACTAATGGATGTAAATTGCCCAACTTCATAGTGCTTGAATGAATGCTGGCATGGAAAACTGGGCATTTTGCGCGCTCATGGACGATCTAAGAGGCAGGCACATGTATGCAACAAAGGTATGCATGATACAGGGTGTTTGCGAAAGAACGTGTACTTAGGCAAATAGTAACAATCCAATAAGATTATTATTAGTGGTCAAGTAACTGTATCAATACCCTCATAAATCAAACTATTCAAAGGCCTCCATTAACAAAGTTATTGAAGATTGCGGTTTACGATAATTGATTTTAATAACTAATAATAAGTAGCACAAGATCTGGATATGCGATGGAACAGCAGTTACTAGGTTCAATAGTAATTAAAACCATAAATTGCTGTAAAATTATTCAGGTGAAGCTCTTATGTTGTAAATATTTGATTTGTAATGGATTATTTAATGATGCATTATTAACACTCAAAGTTAATAAAAACGTAGTGGATCATATAGCTTTTTCAAGTTAGATTTGTTGTCTTGAATATTAAAACGCCAATCAAATTTCATACTTTAAAAATCTCATCAATGTCATTCTGCAGTTAATAAAATTTAAAAGTTGTTGTACATATTTTTGACAATTAATTTAGTTAATTATAACCTATTTGATTTTATCTTTTGAACTGTAATAATGCCTCTCGTATTTGACTAAATGTGGTTATTGTATGTTCATAAATTCGTTTAGATTGGCAATCCTATTAAGGATTTATATTCATTTAATCTTTTGCAAAGACCCTATATATATCACCCATCCAAATAATGCATGGTAAAAATGGGATTATTAATACGTGGTGAGATGATAATCATGTGTAACCCATCAAATTAAAACTGGTTCATTAAAAAGCCAGGTTACAGTCAGAACTGACATGTGTTTGTACTTTCCATTCGGTTTAGGACTCTGAGCTCTGAGAAAATGTGAGAGTGATTATAGCATCCAACTGGGCACAACACTTTTGCAGTCAGGGTGAGGTTAGTAAAGTCAGTATTCATCCAAATCCCAAACCTAGCTACTTTGGAAAAGGGAACAAGTACTGTCGGCTACTCAAATAGCAAAGATTTGCCATAGCTGGCAAGCAGAACAAAGTTGATAAGCAGGAGTAAAGAAAGGCAACCCAGCACATGTACACTCACCATTCCACGCCCACACACATTCACTGTATGAGTACATGTTCCATGGATCCACAAATCAAATTCAGTGATGCTGTTGTTACCTATATGATCATACTTGCACCATCTACATACCATCACATACCATCACATTCTCACAAATTGTCACACACACACACACACACACAAACATTATGCTTAAAACATGCAACACATTTTAATTAGCACTACACACACTTGGCATGTTGATCCCTGTACAATAGTGTGTTCACATTCACTGAGGAGGATGCACAGAGAGGATGTCGGCACAGCTTAGAAGGGAGAGCTGGTCCAGCAGAAGTCTGGCTGCATAACCTAGAAGGGGTTGAGGAACTGAGTGCTGCCTCAAGCAATGTGAAGGACAGCTACTCCTGTCAGTCAGTATGTAATGACATGGAGATAGGGGATATGATCAATCCCATGGGCTCGATTCTCCCATCTTTGGTACATCTCATTTTCTTCACAATGACAAAAATGCCACATGTACTCATAAGACATGACCACATACACTATGCTCCCATGTGTGTGTGTGTGTGTGTGTGCCCATTAAACTATACAGGGTGATCGGAAAGTCGCGCAAAATCTTTGAATTAGTAGAACTGGTATAGCTCCAAAACTGAGCATTGAAAAATTATGGTATTGAAACCAAAATCTTGCCAGTGATTAATTTAAAGTTATTATTTAGTAGTTATTATAATTTACTGCTCAGTTATTTAAATGTTCAGTTTTGGAATTATTTAATTTTGCGCACTTAAAAATCACCCTGTATATACTGCTCGGTTCACCCTTTATCTATGATGTTTGAAATGACATTCATCATACTGCAGAATTCCTATATGGAACCTACTCTCATAGGTTCCAATACTGCAGGGGGCAGGAACCTCAACATGAGCGCGTGTATACTGCACTATCAGCTGTGCACTATGCCAAACAGAAAGGTTCTATTTAACACTGTACTACAACCACCTAGTAATACAATATCTCCCTGGAGTAATTCCCAGCGAGTAGACAGTTGGGTAAATCGTATTGTTTTTAATTTCTTTATCAATTAGTCCCATTACCAGCTGCATGGTCATCTAGACAGGAGAAACCTTAGCAAATGGCATAAAAGATAACTGATTGTCATGTTAGTGTCGCACACGATGGCAGGGTCCAGGGAGCAGCATGTATAAAGAGGGGACAGGTGTGAGGTGTGGTCTATCCCATGGGCACATCCCATCACATGTTCTCTGCAGGGGAGGAGCACATGGGAGTGGTCAGGAATGCCAGACCAAGTTTAGCATCCAGTGATCAAAATGGTGTGTTTGTGTCAGGGTGCAAGGATCAGTGTGAGGTCTCCGTGTATATTGTGAAAATCCAATTTACAGAGCCATCAAATTTGAGTGTAGCAATAGCTCACACAGCTGACCAAAAATTGTTTAGAAGATATTGAAATCTTGTATGTATTTTGTGATTGCAATATAGTGAGGAGGATGAGGAGGAGGAGGTGGTTGGAAAGGAGGAATTATATCATGGACCTATCGAGGAGGGGTAAGAAGATGGAGGGTGATGTCTCACCAATGAGGGTGATGTAATAGCGAGGTGATATCACAATGTGGAGGACCTTGGGTGTTAACATTAGAATATTGTTTTCTGCTCAACAGATCCAGGACACACAGAACTACCATGGGCATGCATGCAACCAGGAGGGCAAGCAGCAGGTGTGTGGGGATATACATGCAGAGAACTTGCAACTATGAGATGCCTCAGATTAAACTTAGGTACATGCACATGCATATTCAAACTTCAAACACTCATGCACCGATCTGCTTAGCGAACATGACCGTCATCGGACTGATGGCTGCACCCAAGATTCAATTAAAAAGGTTAGACATGTCTCATATTGGAACCTGACCGTTATATATATGCATGTGTTTCCTTCATTTGTTTAGTGTCCGAAGCATGCAGAGAAACACTCCAGGACTACTCGATCGTCGTACAGGCCCTAAAGACATGTTTATAGTTTTGTTGTACATGTATGTTTGTATTTGTTGTCAACTTTTTATTAAAATCATCAACTGTTGTTGTATAGTTTATTAAGATCAATTTATGTTGTATCGTAAGATTACGGTGCATGCACGAACTATTGATGCCTTTGTCAACACCCTATAGAGTGTACTGGCTACACTTCAGGGGTGTTGGCTGTAACACTCCTGAGCGGTTACCACTACACTCCATGGGGTGTTATTCCTAAACAGGCGTACGAACACCCCTAAGTGTGTTGTGGCAACACCCTTTTTTTAACAGTGTATACGCGCACCCAAACAAGTCACTCACTGCAAAGAATCTCAAACAACGTGTAGTTGGGCGTAGCCCGACCTTCGCGTTTTGGCTGAAGGGTCTATTGTCACAAATGTAGGCTATTATCACCTATAGCCCATACACTATCCCTTCCGCCAAAACGCGAAGGTCGAGCACGCCAAACTAGAACTATAGCAGGTTAAATTTATTTATAATCTGATGTAGCGCAAGGGGGGGCTGAGCCCCCCCACCTCGATATTTGGGGGGGCAATTGCCCCCCCCCCCCAGCCCCCCCCCCCCCCCCCCCCCCCCCCCCCCCCCCCCCTGCTCCGCCGCCCCTGATGATATACTTTCTGTGTTTCGGCACACGTGATTGCTTTTTAATTAGAATTGAACCAACTATACACCTCAGCAGTCTTTTGGATGGCAAGGTGCAGCAGTTCAAAGCTGTTATGTCGTATGTGTTGGAACTGGTTCATACTGGGGACTACATAGAACTGGGTAATTCTATACCCCTTCAACTCATTTATTGACACTAATGTTTCATAGTCCATAAAATCTTATGGAACTTGTTTACTTCATTATTGTGTACACTTATATTAATAAGTAGCCCTCAAGGTTAATTCCGTTTATTGGCTACAAGGTGTGAATAATTTAACCACAAATGTATACTTTGCAATCCCTCTTTGGAGCCATTATAGCTGCACTGATGATTCTTAATGCAAACATACATCCCTGTAAGGGCCATATTATGATGCCATGACCTTGACTAGTGCATGCTCGGTGATTGAATAACATGCAAATGTAGCATTGTTATGCCTCTCATATAAAAATGGCCACTTTTTAAGTTTTTATTCTTTGAAAATAGAAAAGAGCAGGTTGTATTCTACTGTTATATCTAGCTTCTACAACGGGACGAAACTGGGTTCCGTTGAAACGCCATATTGAAAAGAGTGAGTCTCCTAGGATGTTTGTTCTGTTTGATTGAATTCATGAGCCATGGAATGTGCTTATCAACACTTTGGTGAGCCTATCATAACTTTGCTAGTATACCGTAGTTGGGCGTAGCCCGACCTTTGCTACCAGCCCAGCAGAAGTACACACGGCCAGCACAATAGTAGATATCAACTTTGCAAATAAGCACGGAGTACACACAAAGTCTGCATAGCCCAGCGGCCGCTAGGCTATGCAGATTATTCAGTTGCATAAGTTGATATCTACTATTGCGCTGGCCGTGTGTACTTCTACTGGGATGGTAGCAGCATAATTCATGCTGCTTACAATAGTTGAAATTAAGTATTAGATGGATCAAAATGTTAACATTCAGTGTATGATACCACGCACTTGAATATATATAAACATTTCACACACATTGCGCCCTCCCTCTGATAGTGCCTGGATTTGTGATTTGTAACAATCACATATGTGGGCAATCATATAGCCTCACACACGCGATACAAATCCAGGTAATGGCTTGATACCCCGAACTTCTAAACGCGAAGGTCGGGCAACGCCCAATACGGTATACTAGCAAAGTTATGATAGGCTCACCAAAGTGTTGATAAGCACATTCCATGGCTCATGAATTCAATCAAACAGAACAAACATCCTAGGAGACTCACTCTTTTCAATATGGCGTTTCAACGGAACCCAGTTTCGTCCCGTTGTAGAAGCTAGATATAACAGTAGAATACAACCTGCTCTTTCCTATTTTCAAAGAATAAAAACTTAAAAAGTGGCCATTTTTATATGAGAGGCATAACAATGCTACATTTGCATGTTATTCAATCACCGAGCATGCACTAGTCAAGGTCATGGCATCATAATATGGCCCTTACAGGGATGTATGTTTGCATTAAGAATCATCAGTGCAGCTATAATGGCTCCAAAGAGGGATTGCAAAGTATACATTTGTGGTTAAATTATTCACACCTTGTAGCCAATAAACGGAATTAACCTTGAGGGCTACTTATTAATATAAGTGTACACAATAATGAAGTAAACAAGTTCCATAAGATTTTATGGACTATGAAACATTAGTGTCAATAAATGAGTTGAAGAGGTATAGAATTACCCAACTGCAACCACCTTTCCGTGAGGTATGCTATTTAATATCCATCACATAACATCTCAACCAATAGTGGAAATATGGACAGCTCCTAAGCACGTACCATTAAGTCCTTGACTGGACACACCTCATGTCTTGTACAAGGTTTTGAGACCATGGTGCTACCAGATGGACAGCCACTATTAAATCCTTTTGACTGTCCACTCTACAACTTGTCAAGGACAATTTTTTCTGTGGACAGCAGTGCCATTGTTAGACCAGTTTCAATGGTTCACGGATGTGGTTCCAGCTGCCAATGCTGAATTTGTTCAGAACATTGAAAGAGAACAAATGGTTACTACACAGTGTATATTTAGGCATGACTGGACAGTGACAACGTTTTGTTATAATGTGTACTGCATGGTATAACGAATTTATAAACATAGCACGTACATTTAGAACAGGATCCATATAAGGACTTTACAACATGTTTACGCTCTGTAGTACTGTACACACTGCGTCAGGTCCGTATACGGTTTGATTCGGATTGTAAGCTACAGACCAAATCGGACCTTTTGCCTTTCGGGGGTGTATCAGGGAGTGTAAATATGTCTGTAAGAAGCCTGTAAACAGTTCGTTGCGGATTGTATACGGTCCTGATTCGGAAAAAACTTTTTCGTTGTGTATCTGCATGCGCTGCGTTGGATGTAAATTTGTGTGCGTGGGGTGTCAATAATAATCGTTCGCCGCCTGAATTATCCTGCACTACTAGAGGACAAAACTTTTCGTCATGCCACAAGCCATAGTTTTTGTGCTACTTTCCATATTCACCTTTCATCAAGGTAAGTGCGTACCAGTTATAATGAATGCATTATTACAACTGCATAAGTTGCCTAGTCCCGACCATAGCGTTTTGCGGAAGGTCGGGTATCAAGCCTGATTCGTATCCCTCTAATAGAGGTGTGGGGTATTAATACTTGACCTTGATTAGTCTGTACAGGTAATTTGATCTAACCGCCTTGATGCATAAATCGCTGCAATCAGTTTTTGCCATGACACAAATCCCCTTTGGAAGAGGTATAGACACCAAGAGGATTGGTAATTGATCGTTATCTCCGTAGAGTCTAATGTAAAGCATCTCGGGCAGTCCTACGCGCCTATTGAACAATTCCGCCCCTTTTTGTGGAGTAGGCTGTTGTGTTGTTTTAGGAAAACTGGAACTACAGGTAGGGGTAGGGGTGTACTATACAGTGATGATTATGCGGCACCCACTTAACCAGCGGCGTAGGAAGGAGTGGGGGGCAAACTTTGATGGTCATCATGGAGAGGGTGCGGGAGAGGGGTACTCCTCCCGCCCAGCCGTGCTGAAAGCTCCTTCATTGGGGTCTGGGCTGTGCCCCAGAAGCCAACGCTTTTTGCATTTTACACAACAACGGGTCAATCCGCATCAAGATGGACCAAAGTTGGACGCATAGCTTTAGATTTTGTTGCAACTTCTCATATTTTCCTGTCCTAATATAAAAGTAATTTTGGTGAAAAAGAAATCTCTAATTGGTTTACGAGATACATCTCCTGAATAATTAATTTTTCCACCTTCTTTGCTGAGTCCTTACTTTGCTCTCACAGATGTTGCAGGGTTATATTTGGTATCACATAGTTGCTCTTTCTATGCACAATCAAATTATAGTGTTTATTTAGTTTAAAGGGTTAAAAACAAAATGTATTTATAGCACGCATTACAGAATTCTGGTCACTTGCAAATTGAAACTCTACCTTTTTTTTACAAAATCAAAGCCACTCTTTGACTTGATGTTTTTTCAAAATAAAAAGTCTGAGTATCAGATATCTCTGGGAACCACATTCAGTTAAATGTCAGGACGCCATTTTTTGCTTTTCAGAAGTGAGTGTTGTTGACATACACATGTACTCACAAGTGGTGTTATGTAATAATTGGTGTCCATATGTAAACTGTGGTTGGCATGACTCGGCACATATCAGGACACTCCCACTTACACAGCCAAATTGGTACAATAAGTACCATATATGTTAAGCACATCATACTGTACAGTATATAAAATAATCATATTTGTAACATAAATGATATTTTAGGTCATAATGTTAGACAGTTTGGTACAAAATGGCACACTGTTTCCATATATGTAACAAAATGTTAGTACAATCTGTACCATATGTCGTGCTGAACGGATATGTTCCAGGTTGTACCAGTTGTGATACAAATATAATGATATGTCACATATCCGGTACAGAAAATTACTTTTGGCTGTGTACGTTTTTATTCTAATAAGGAATTCACGCTTTGAAAGGTATTATTTGGAGTGTTGCGATTTGTAAAGCAATGTCAACAAACTTCCGAGATTTTTGTTGTGAGCCGTTGAAGATTCATACGCGTCGTATATACTCGTATCTTCGCGTTGTACCAGCTGCAATGATTACAAAACATCCACTCTCTGTAGTCGAAGTGGAGATTTAGCATGCTGCAATTGTCTACGAAAAATGCGTATAATACTGAATCCTGAAATAGCGTTCGTAGATACCCGTGGCACTAGCAGCCTTTCCCAAGCAGTTCTTTCTGGTAACCCTTCCCGCAGGCCCTAGTAGTAGCCAAGGTGCAGGCCCTAGTAGCCCGTCTAAAGAAGTTGCAGGCCTTAATAGCCCTTCCCAACAACGTGCAGGCCCTAGTAGCCCTTCCCAAGAAGGTGCAGGCCCTAGTACCATTGGATCAGCTCTGATCCAATGGTACTAGGGCCTGCACCTTGGGAAGGGCTCCTAGAGCCTGCACCTTCTTGAGAATGGCTACTAGGGCCTGCACCTTGGCTACTAGTGCCTGCACCTTGGCTACTAGGGCCTGCACCTTGGCTACTAGGGCCTGCACCTTATTAGGATACAAATGTAAGGGGGAGTGTCCTGATATGTGCTGAGTCATGCCAACCACAGTTTACATATGTACACCAATTATTACATAACACCACTTGTGACGTACATGTGTATGTCACTTCTAAAAAGCAAAAAATGGCGTCCTGACATTTAACTGAATGTGGTTCCCAGAGATATCTGATACTCAGACGAAAAAACATCAAGTCAAAGAGTGGCTTTGATTTTGTAAAAAAAAGGTAGAGTTTCAATCTGCAAGTGACCAGAATTCTGTAATGCGTGCTATAAATACATTTTGTTTTTAACCCTTTAAACTAAATAAACACTATAATTTGATTGTGCATTAAAAGAGCAACTATGTGATACCAAATATAACCCTGCAACATCTGTGAGAGCAAAGTAAGGACTCAGCAAAGAAGGTGGAAAAATTAATTATTCAGGAGATGTATTTCGTAAACCAATTAGAGATTTCTTTTTCACCAAAATTACTTTTATATTAGGACAGGAAAATATGAGAAGTTGCAACAAAATCTAAAGCTATGCGTCCAACTTTGGTCCATCTTGATGTGGATTGACCCCTACACTAGAATCAGTGCAAATTACCCATTTATCTGGCACTTGAAACACAATCAGAAAATCGCTGTTTATAAACACTAAAAGAACCCAAAATACTTCCTGTGATCATTACATGCAGTAACAAAGTCTTTTGCAATTTCATTGCTATCCAATGTGTCAGTGATATGTTTATGCACATGCATAAGAAAGCAGTTATTCAGCCTTTCTTCTGTCATCGTGGAACGCAAATACGTTAATAATCGCTTCAATACAGAAAATGCCCTTTCTGATGTTGACGTAGTTACTGGAACAGTAAAGTACAGACGAATCAATTTATGTGTAAATCTTTATGTACTCATTCCTATTCCATTGCCTAATTCACTTATTGTTCTAATGGCTGTGACTTTCTTAACATTTGGTGATGATTGTTTTATTACTTGTGGTAGAATGAGTAACTGGGTTTGAAGTTGGCTAAATTTAAAATCCTTCTTGTATACAGATTCATTCACTTCCTTTATTTGGTTAGAAAAAGCAGCCCTCAAAAGCAGTTCTTCAAGGGCAAGTACAGGATTAATGTACTCCTTTTGCTCAAATCCATCTTCCAACTCCACTACAAGGAGATCTAATGCTTCAAAGTATTGTATCCTATAAAACTCTTCAGGAGTAGTATATTAATGTGAATGGCTTCCCTCTTCCAGCCGAGATGGAGCTCTTCTGTACCGAGGAAGCTTTGGAAGACCAATTTTAAGTTGTGGAGCTGTTTGGACAACACTGCTGTAAAATTGCGCTTTCATTCCTCTGGCTTTAATAAAAAAAACTCAGTTTAAAAGGCATATAGCCTTCAATGCATCCTGCAGGCATGTATCTTTGGCCTGAAGTACTCGGGATACCTCTTCAGCTCTAGTAAAAAGAACATAGCTTAGACTCAGACCAAAGAGGATGCGAAACGTTTGCAAAGAATTTAGTAACCCTCCTGCTTTTAAACCATACTCATCCCTTGTAGTAAGATTTATTTTTTCAAAGATTTCTATCGTCCATTCCCTCTTGTAGCACAGTAATGAATTTAATTCAACTCGCCTGACGCACGCGTGAGCGTTATAGCCTTGGTATGCAATGCTTTATTCGAATACTAGCTAGCAGCATTCACAAATTAATTGGTAGCTGTTCGCCATGCGTGTCGGTGCCACCTAGACTTCGGGGTGCCCTGCTTTTGACGATCTGCTGCCCATGTCTGAATTAATTGCTCAAGATTCCTTCTTCAACCACATGGCCACGAAAAGCCAAACCTTGCCAAAGCAAGTACTTCATAGCATCAATTACTTTGACCAGAGCAAGTCTTCTCTCCTTTTGATCATGAGCTAATACGGAATCTAAGCACTCCCCTACAGATGGACAACCAAAATTCTTCCATTTCATGGCAGCTTCCTTATGAACTAAGGACTGCTCATGTGATAAAATTTTTTTAGCCCCGTTCTTCCAGTTATCAAATCCAGAAGAAACGAATGTTGAATTTATACTGCATTTGCTAGATACAATCAAACCATTTGATTTTGCAAATAATGCAGAATGCTTTGCGTTTGGTCTAGCAAAGGGTTATCCAAGGAAACCGAAAAAACTGTACCACGTTTGCTGAAATCTTCTTTCCCTCTTGAAAAAATTCTTCAGAGATGCTGGATCTTGTGGTTGCCAAGCTTTGCTGTTTTCTAGATTGCAACAGATGCTACACTGAATGTTGTCCTCGGGGAAATCTTCGTTGCTCGATCGGTTGGTAAAACAGTGAATACTTCATTGGACTCTTCTATAGCTAATGCTTCGTCGGAGGAAATTTTTTCAGATATACATGTAACACTTGTTACGACCGAAGTTATTCTTGTTTTGTGGCTATCTGACTCAACCCAAGACATGGGCGTCGGAACCGGTCCGGCGGCCGCCGGACCAAAATAAATATTACGATGATGAATTAACTGAAAAGGGCTGACGCCCTTTCGCATGCATCTAATTATTTCCTGTTACGTCTATCATTGTGCAAGCACGAATCATAGATACTCTAAAGTATCTATGCACGAATGAAGTGTTAACTTGCAATGATAATGTACATGTATAATAATGTTGGAGGTCATCTGATATAATCTAAAAGAGAAATGGCGCTCGATATTATCGTCCGTCCCTTGGTCTGCAGTCCGTCTAAGTCGTTTCCCTTTCCAAAACATTCGTTTGATCGAAGGGTGAAACGCTCTCGTTTAGAGCAGAGTGGTGTGAAAAGCACAGTGGTGTGAAAAGCACAGCTGATCATAGTTATTGTAGAGGAGTTTGTTCGAGGTAACGAACACCGCCTTAGCCAGTTTGGTCATTTTATGCATATATGTATGCATGTGTTTGAAGCATTTCAAATGTACCAATCGCAATTTCGAATTCATAGCATGATTTTTGGGCGGCGAACTGCAGTGAAATTCCTTATGGTTTAGGACGTTAATAATGCAAAGCTTCTGGGGCTCCGCCCCAGACCCCGATAGGGGAGCTTACAGCGCTCCCCCATACCCTTTGCTGGGCGGGAGGGGGTGTAACCCCCTCCCTCACCCCCCCCCCTTCATTATTTATTCATTTGCCGGACCAATGTACTGTACCTTCCGACGCCCATGCAAGAGCTGAGAAGCATCTGCTTTGTTTTGCGTTGTGACATTCCAACGTCACTATAGCGTTGCGGGATTGTAACTTTGCGATGTAAAGGACACGACACAAGCGCTTTCAACAAAGAGGCAGTTGCAATGACGTAAGCTAAAACACTTATTAATAATTTAGGTAGGTAATTCGTCATCGAAGCATTCTGAGCAAAAGGTATGTTTCGCTTGGTTTTTAATAAAAATAAAATAGTATCGCTGGTGTAAAGGTGGCCCCCCCTTTTCCTACGCCACTGTTAACCTTGTATGGCACATATACGAAATGGGATTAATATCTATGATGTAATGAACAAAATGATTGACTTCTTAAAAGCTAGACGTTTAGTTTAGTTCAGAGCATACAAAAGGGTGGGGTGGGGTGAGGGGGGGGGGGGGGGGATCGAATGAAATTTTGATTTGCAATTGATTGATCAATAACTTCTGATACACAATTGATACACCATTCTGTATCAGATTGCATGTTATTGATCAACCATTGGCAATTGCAAATCAAAATTTGATTTGAAGCTTTTTTTGCTGCATGCTTCATCTGCAGTAACGACTTAATTCAGTGATTCTTCTTTTTGCATGGAGCTTGTCTAGGCGCACCACTGATTTTCCATTCGCTAGAGCTGCTGCTGTTTGAGATGCATGGAGCTAGAGGACTTTTTTGTCCGACAAAAATCAGCCTTTACTTCTGTATTGCATGCTATTGGAGTGAAGTATCTCCATGCATATCTTGAGGCATTTGCTTCCTCCTACTTGTTGTAGGAAATACTTCAGGGGTGTAGGCTATAAAAATCTGGGAGGGCTATAGCCTATTTCTCCCCCCCCCCCCCCCCCCCCCCCCCCCCCCCCCCCCCCCCCCCCCCCCCCCACCCCCCACCCCCCCCCCCCCCCCCCCCCCCCCCCCCCCCCCCCCCCCCCCCCCCCCCCCCCCGTGTACACCTTTGCCTATGCATGCAGGAATAGTGCACTCAGGGTCTTTCAAAGCACATTTGCTGCAATGGTTTTTGGTGTGACTGTGACAGATCAGGCAGTACTTCTACACCTTGGAGGGATAGCTTATTGGAATGTGAGCACCTTCTTGATTTCTTCGTTGTCGTGTAGTACGAGGGTTTCTCTTTACCATCTGTCAATGCACAATTCACAGCCTTTAACAAAAATGCCAAGAAGACAGGGTCCAGAGATGCGTTTAACAGCATGCCTTGGAATCATCTAACTCTTCTCCTTTTACAACAAGCTCTTTTCGGACCTGGTGTAATGTCTTACTAATATTTTCAATTTGATTCTCAAAAAGCATACTTAAACTCAACACTAACGTCACTCTCCTTAGGCAGAAGGTATGTATACCTCACCTTCATGTTCTCCTCTGATGCTTCATTGTCACTGTCAATTTCTGAGCTGTCCGGATCATAGTCCAAAAACAGTTCATTAAGGTCTGCGTACTTGTCACCAGCCCCCTCTTCAAAGCCATAGCTTCTTTAGTAGTCATCACTAACCTTACAGTGAAAGTAAAAGTGCTTGCTCTACTCTGATCTAAAAAACTGCCGAGCTAATCAACTCTGGAAGCTAACTGTGCCATGCACTTACAAAAACTGAAACAACTGTACGATATTAACTGCTGTTACGGTTATAAAGAGTTTACGTACAATTGGGGACGTATGCAATTAACCGTTACAGTTCACTTTTGGCACCGGGGTTAAGTCAGTCCACTTGTCACAATACCAGCGTCAATCTATGATTAATGGCCTTAGGCGTTTTGTATTGGCCTGCTTGAAAACACCTATCATTTTATTTGAAATCACTATAATTACGCTTCAGTCTATAAGATTAACTTACTTCAAGTGGATGTTGTTCACCACTATGTGCTTCAAAGAATAAGCTGTGTAATAAATAGGATTGTTACAACGTTAACACAACACATTGTGTTATAAAGGGCTACTTGGTTATGCTCTGTACATATGAAATCTCTTAGGAGAGTAGTTTATTTTAGAATTGCAATAAGATGGTGCCCACACATGGATATTATTCAAAGCATATGCATAATGAACATTATAATGTTCCAATCTGCTTTGTTGCTATTCAGAATGAATGTTGTTCTTGATCTAGAGTGCCCATTGAAGAATATAAATAAGTCAGCATCAGTGGTGCCCAGACAGCTCCGGCAATAATAAATGGATTAGCGTTGTACATAGATTACGGATTACTGAACTAATGACAACCCAAATGAAACAGCCAAGGTAGTTGACAATGGAGCAAATCAGCCTAAAGGCATAAGAATAACCCTTTCTAGAGCTCCCCCCCACCAGTGGCGCCACCCCCAATAATACATTCATACATCCTGTTGTCCCTAAATTCCCCACGTCTTACGTAAACCTGGTGTTAAATAACAACTCAGTGCATTGTGCACATGGCACATTCGATCGTGCGTTTGTGAAAGCTTATGTAGTTTACCTATAACGCCCGGTGCTGTGAGTACGCGTACGCAAATAAAAACCATTAATTATGCAAGTCAACAACTTCACATACAAACTATGTCTATAGCTAATCGAATTGTGCAAAGAGCACCATCATCAAACCTCAGCCCACTTCTCCATTTGGTGCGGGATCCTCTAAGACAGAGGCTCACTGCTCGAACCCCTGCATAAGTGAGCCGTGATCTGTGTAGCACTTGGAAGACAGAGCAGTGGCCATGTGCTTAATGAAGTGACTAGCCTCTTTGTGAAGTAGTCCATCCACGGAAAGGACAAATGGGTACAGCCCTATAGGATTGAAAATGCATGAGTTTCGTGCATGTAATTATGTTGCACTGATGACAGATGCTTGATCGCACGACTGCTGTATTTGATCCAAACTCAAATTGTGCATCGTTAAGCCAGGGAATACATGAATTGGTTGACATGTCTGGTGCATGCAGGTATATGTCCACTCTTAACATGCAATTGCTTGCCTGCTTTACATAAAATCTTTATTCATTTACAAATAACGTGCAGGTTCATCTTACACTCTGCCATGTCAATTTGCCAATGGCGACCCTTGTACACCTACTGTGTGTCCTGGCACTGAAGTGAAGTTGAGCTGTTCTGTACCCTCGCTAGCTGTCTATACAGAATGGACTATCCCTGAAGGTTACTGTTCATCTTCTGCTCCTCTAAGGCTGGACCGAGTGCCAACATGTGCTACTGCTAGTTGTGGTCCATTTACAGCCAACTGTATAACAACAACTTGTCTAACCTCCACCCTTTCTGTGGTGGTCCCAGATACATTCAATAGACTTTTTATAACATGCTCCTACTTCACACAGAATGCCACGATGAACGTTGGAAATGTAACTATCTACATTGCTCGTGAGTTATTTGTCTGAAACAATGCCTAACGCGGTACCTTGTGTACTTGATTATAAGTAGGGCCTAATCAATGATTCAAACTGCTTGACATTCTGTTAGCCGTAACATTACTCATATCCTGCACCACGTGATAGTGGCACTGTGGCTGGGACTGGGAGGTATGGGCAGATGTGTGAGGCAAAGCTTCACCTCTTTAAATATTATTCAATTAGAAAAAGTGTCGCAATTGTGAGACATGGCATTAATTGATGACCTGATTTTAGGAGAGCTATTTGGGAATGGTGGACTAAATTTGTATTTTCCTAGTACGAAAATCAGTGAAATTATACATGTATGTCAAACTAAAAATACAACTAATTTATCTTTTAGCGAAATATTCAGACCACATGTATTATGTCCAACAGACTATGCAGTAATAATGAAACAGCCTGAATGATTGAGCTCTGCATTATAATGAAGATGATAATTTCAATCAATGTCTCCTTTCCCAGAATCTCCAGCTGGAGCAAATTCTTTTTACACATATAATGGTTGGGCACTACCAAACCAGTCAAATCCGATAATACTGGCGTGGAATCCATCTTATGCTGCTATTCCCAGTAACTACAGCATTACAATCAATGGGAGCACTGTGGTGTTGCCTTCATCATCATCTGGCTACATAGTACCATCACCAATTGTTGGTGCAGTGTACAATATTTATTGGAAGGCCATCAACTGTCTTGGAAGTGGTCCAGTTGTGCTTAACTTCACAGTTAAAGAAAGTACAGTGACCAATTATTAAATAAATATTCAGTTTGAAATAACCAATATGCGTGCATGGTTGTATTTTGGTGTTCATCTACATGTATTCCTTAGTAGATACCAGTTAACAATGGAAAGTAATTTCAACAGTATGTGCATACTGAGTTGTATTTGTACAAAGATGATAGTAGCATATAAATATTTAATTTCTTAATGTGCAAAATTGACCTTAACATTTCAATTAATACTGGAACCGTTTTCCTGCATTCTATATTAGATCTAGTTTCAAATCTGAAGAAATATTGTTTACTGATCTTTACAGGTTTGTACTCCAGCCACCCACAAGATAGATACAAACCCAGCCGGCTACATGTATAGCATAAAATATCACTTTTATCATGCTTCCTCATTTCAGCATGCCTCACAGTCCATACTAAAAGATACTAACCTAGTAGTCCATACCAGAAGACACTCACCTGGCAGTCCATACTAGAAGACACTCACCTGGCAGTCCATACCAGAAGACACTCACCTAGTAGTCCATACCAGAAGACACTCACCTAGTAGTCCATACCAGAAGACACTCACCTGGCAGTCCATACTAGAAGACACTCACCTGCAGTCCATACCAGGAGACACTCACCTGGAAGTCCATACCAGAAGACACTCACCTAGCAGTCTGTACCAGAAGACAGTACACACCTGAAGACAGTTCATACCAGAAGACACTCACCTGGCAGACTGTACCAGAAGACACTCACCTGGCAGTCCATACCAGAAGACAGTACATACCAGAAGACACTCACCTGGCAGTCCATACCAGAAGGCAGTTCATACCAGAAGACACTCACCTAGCAGTCATTACTAGAAGACACTTGTCTGGTAGTCCATACCGTAAGACACCGAATATAGTGCTGGCAATTAGCAGAGAAGCACTGTGGCATAAAGGATCTTTAACCCCACAGATGCTTACCATAACGATAATATCAGATCATGGCTGGGGTTTGCATCTGGCCAATGATAATTAGATAGAAGCCTGTAAAGTATGTTGTTTTTTTTTTTGGATAGTTTATCAAACTCCAAAGTTTTATGTTCTTGGAAACCTGAATTCATCCTAGTTAAATTCAAATTCAGAACCATTCGACAGTACATACTCTCAAAACATAAATTATGTCACTGTTATTTGCAATTTTAAAATTCTCTGTTGTACATAGTCTGGTAATACACTGTTATTATTTGTTATTGTGCCTCGTAATGGATGTTACTATTGTTATTATTATTACTCACATTACTGTACATGTGAATCTATGTATAGCAGCAGGTATAAAAATATAGCCATTTATAATCCTTTTATGCTCTGAAGTCATTTATCTGTATTTGTACTCCATCAGCTGCCGGTGCACCCTTCATCTTCAGCAATATCACAGTCATGGAGAACAACCCCACAAATGCAACCATCAGCTGCTCCTTCCTCGACTACCAGCCTGCAGCTTACTGTGCAGTTTGTTGCGCCACAAGTTTGTATAGTTTGTTTATAACCAAATCCATACATGTGGGCGGCATATCATCCACCATTGAGACAGAGGTGACAGTTGACCTTTATGGCCTCACCAGCGGTCAGACATACTACTGCCAGGGGGGAGTGGCCTATACAGAAGTAACACTAGATTGTAGTAAAGACTCCCATGAAGTTGGATTTTATGTGTTCTTCAGCTTTGATACACCAATGTTGCCAATACCAACAACAACCATTGCCCCCACAAGTGAGTTCATCAATGTGAAGCGTGAGCGCACATGCAAATCACATGTCATATAAAGTTTCACGCTATCAGTAAGCTATAATGGAATACCATGGGGAGACGCATTAAACCTTTGTCAGTGTCGGAATAAATATAATCACGATTCAGTCGATGTCCCCACCTGGTGCATGGTACTTGATCACATGCCACGCTATGCAGCAAACAGAATACTATGTTGTCATTGTACATGAATTTGGCATGACAGTTGTCACTGCACATAAATTCTAACCAAGGTGAATAATCATGACTTTGTATGATTTTTGCCGTCAGAATGATTTTTTTTTTCAGTAACATCTGAGGGTGCATTCTGTACATCTCAGCCAGTACCAGGTAGTGATAGGATCACTATTGGAGTAGGAGTAGGTATTGGAGTGGTGTTGATGATGGTGTTGGTGGTCCTGCTTTTTATAGTGGTGATCATCAGAAAGAAGAAAGGTTTGTTATCAATAAATACTGCATTTGTACAAACTACTCCTATTGTAGATACAAAGAACATACACCAAAATATTTCTCATCTAATTTGCTCTGTATAATTTTTTCAGATTCCTTAAGAAATCAGAAAGATGATGAAATTAATCTCTTCAAAATGTAAGATATCTTGTTTAGCCATTGCTTTGCAACCTTTAATTGTTCATAGTGAAATAAAAGCATATGATTATTGTGCTTTCTTTCATTTACATCAAAGTAAGACAACCACAACTCCAAAATATGGTGCCTTATACCAGTCTGGTGCACGAGGAACGCAAGGTGGGTCCATATAGGGACAGAGGCATGCAAGTTGGGTCCAGATTGGGACAGAGGCATGCAAGTTGGGTCCAGATAGGGACAGAGGCATACTCAGGTGTTGGTAGTCATGGTATTAGTGTAGTTGTTAATGTTGGTGTTAGAGAAATAGCCATGCTGTAATACTGTAAAACATGATCATTTCATTTTATCTGCACGAAAACTTTAAAGCACTATGCAGATTTGCTAAATTATTTACTTTTGTACATACTTGTGCATGCGCATGTTGCAAAACGAAATTCAAAACCATTTATTATTTTAATTTTTAAGATTCTGTTACAAAAACTGGCTGGGGTTATCTAAGTAGCATTTAAAAAGCATGCTGCAATTTGTGCTCCTCATAATTTTGTTGCTTACGCGATGAAATATTGTCTTATTCCTGGGCAATACGCTTTTGATATTGGATATTGTAACTGAGACATGCATACATTTAGTAACATACATGTATAGCATAATTACTATGACAACGCTACATTTTTACAAAAGACAGCAGTATGAGACAAGCAAATAATAAGCCATATAGGGTATCTGTTTGGCAGAACTGATGTAGAACTAGCCACTTTGAGCTCCTCATATTCTCCATTCAAAACTGTGTTCCTTGCCTTAACAAAATTATTTTGCCAAATGTACTTTACAACCATTTATGAATGTATGTCACTCTTCCCCACCATAGATGGTGTGTGCTTATCAGAATGAAGAACTATACTTTAAAATTGTTCATTGCTATTGGCATGACCTTTTTGATCATTGATATACACTTTTTGTAACCAAATTTTATGTAGACTTGCTGTGACATAGAAATGAAACTCTACACTAGAGCATCATCTCTCTCTCCCTTTCTCTTTCTCCCTCGGGGAGAGGGGAGGGGGGAGGGAGGACTTTTGTGCCTGGTATGTTACACGATGTTTCTATTGCTCATCTACACTTAGGATGTGATTGAAACGTTCTTGGTTCGCTAAATTTACTCGTGTTTATGTAGAAACGCCGCCATTTTGAATAGATACTCAGGGGTGGACGTACGAATTTATAAATGCAGTACTTTTTCCAAGAAACTAAAGATGCCGCCGCTTTTTTTAACACATTGTAGGTTTTCGGCCCGATACAATTTTGAATCTACTGGAGTACACACATGAAAAGAACATAAAATAAACAGTCTAATCTTCTGACTCATCAAACAAAATAGATTTGCAAAACTAACGCCTAGGTTTTTCTTGCACAAATCGTGGTACAACAGTTTCCATTTGTAACGACAAACACTCGGCATGGTGGATAGACATCATGGTTAGACCTGTCAAACTTTCTTCTGTCATTGTTAAACGTAAGTGTGATTTTATTCGTCTCAAAACTGAAAAAGACCTTTCTGCCTGACAAGTTCCATTCGGTGTCGTACATCCAATTAAAATTAGTTGGCGAATGTTTGGAAAAATGTCTTCATCTGCATATGGCAATGCATCCATCAAATCCTCTGGTTTGTCTTCACGTCTGCCTTCATTCCAAAAGAGTTTCCAGCGAACTAGCTGTTGCTTTAGACAAGCAGCGCTTGGCATATTAACTTCCCAAAATAGCAGCTGCTTTGCCAGATCGTCTGAATCCTTCAGTCGTGCATAATTTGCAGATAATTGAAGGGCATAGAGACATCAGTGATTGCACAACTCGATTTTCATAGAAAATCTTTCATTCATCGATCTGACTTAACAAACTATCTAAGAATGGAATACCTAAAAATCTCTTATAATATTCACTTGGTGAATCGGCTGGAACATTTGAACGATGCTGTTGATACTTACAAATCCTAAGAATTGTAATTACTGCTCCTACATGTACGTCAGTAGCCAATGATTCAGCCTCTCCAAACCACTCACTATCAAAATCTTCTCTCATGTAAGATACTTCTTCAATAGCAAGGTCAATATGCCTGTAAGCAGGTTACAATGTCAGCATCATGCTTCTGAAGTTTGACACTTGTAGCAAGTGATTGTTTTAGACTTCTGCCTTTATTCTAGTGGGTGTATCCCAACACCAGTCATCATGGGGCACACCTGCCTTTTGGAGGTTGGGGCAGAGATAATCTATATATTATCTCTGGTTGGGGTGCCCGGTTGGATTGGTCATGGCATCAAGACATGCAAATACATAACCATAGAGATTGTAAAACCTTTCCAAACAGTCATGCCTCTCGACCCATCTGGTCTTACAAAGGCCTTTTTTTTTTTACATGAGGCTCAGAAATATATACATCAAGCGGCACCAACTCCAAGAATCTTTGCCTTTTAGGAGAGTTATGTAAGGTACGTAGAATAGCCACGGACGAATGGCACATGGGAATATCTGTAATATTATGTCTGCAGCGTAATGAATAAAATAACAGTTGTGAATAAGTATACGGCACCATTGCTTAACGGTAAACCGCGCGCCTCATCAACAGAGCGTACATGTAGGAGGAACGTAAGCAGGATTGGGGGGGGGGGGGGGGGGGGGGGGGGGGGGGGGGGGGGCAAGGGGTGCGTATAAATTCAGTGTGCTTATATACATAATGCCCAAGATTGGGGGTGAACCAAGGCCCTTCGATCAAGCATGTCGTAGTATGAAATACAGTCACATACGTGCATGACATACTGTGTATATGCATATAATACCTAAAGAATTCACGGTTGCATTTGCTTCATTGGCTGAGACATGTCGCTCGTGATCGAGTACAACACGTGACAGTGTGCTGATTTGCGGTCACCCAGTCAGTCTGGCCAGTAATATTTTCATAATGGCGGGTTGGGGGGGGGGGGTTAAACCCCCCCCCCCCCCCCCCCCCCGCAAACCTATGTCATAATATTCATGACTTCTTACGCTATATAACACCAGCGCTACGATCTTCCAATTGGCGGTAGGTGGAATATTTAAGTATGGATACGTATATTGATCGTCATGCGTTCAATAGAAAGTAGGTCTGGAAAGTCTGCATGGAAGCAAGTAATTTACTATTCTATTTGTTTTTAGCATGTTTCTACGCAATTATATGCTATGTTTTGTGACTTGAAAAGTGCGAAAGTTGCAAAGCGGCTGGGGCTCCTCCCCAGACCCCGATGGAGGAGCTTACAGCGCTCCCCCATACCCCCTAGCTGGAAGTAGGCGGGCCCCGCCTTTGTCTATCATTTTACCCCCCCCCCCCCCCCCCCCCCCCCCCCCTCGCCCCGAAACTCTTCCACCCCCGGAAAACGGTTCTTTTAAGAACCAAACATCAACCATTTAAGAAAGGGCTCCGAGGGGTAATCCCGAAATCGAAGTTGCCGCTTTATAGCAAGTTCTTCAAAGAGCAGAAGGATGAATGCTAGTATCGCAGAGATGCAGCCAAGGAATTGGAGTCCCTCGCTGTAAACATGACTGATGCATGCCGATGGTGATGCAAGTGATGCATTACGAATGTCTCCCCAGTGATGCCCAAACAAAAGACTACAATTTCTTACCTGCACTAGCATTCGTGCTTCTGCTCTTTGAGGAACTTGCTTTCGCTTACCAACCCACTGCTTTAAGGGGCAGCTTCGGGACCCCTTGGAGCCTTTCTTCGTTTCAACGATGCCCAAACACGATAGGCCTCTTTACTTGCTCGCCGCCTTTCTTAAATGGTTGATGTTTGGTTCTTAAAAGAACCGTTTTCGCAATTGAAACCGTTCCCGTCTTCAGCAACAACATCATTAATATTATGAAATTGCAACAATAACGTCACAATTTTAATGAAACTCACTCGAAAATGGCGTGTTTTTTAAGCCTCAACGTTTGCAATCACCATCACCATCTATATATCCCTCAGTATAAAAATCGATCTACTGTCGCATACAACTTGCACTGTGCATGCGAAACGGCATGTGAAATACCTTCAGGATAATCTGAGGAGTGTAATATCTGGCCGTGTTCTTCCGCCGAAACTGCCGTTGTGCCATGTTCATGTGACTTGGGATTATGAAAAATCAGCGAGATTAAGGTAGCCTACACAAGAAAACATATTTACATGATGATGACAATATGTCGACACGTATGTTCTTGATTACATCATTATGACATAATGCGTGTTTATTCAAGCATTGCGAGCGTACGGAAGATATTTTTGTAAAGCATTTGTAATGATGACGTAACAGTCGCGCACCTATGGTAATTGGCCAGACCTGAGAAGCATTGGATTTCTTGCTTACATGTTGGAGTTGGCCAATTACATATTGCCTCTACTTTAGTTGGGTCTTCTGCTGAAACCACATGTCCAAGATACTGGACTTCTCTTGGACACAAACTACACTTTGAGGGTTTTACCTTAAGTCCTGCCTCCTTAAGCCTTTTCAATACACCCACCAAATTGTACAGGTGATTCTCAAACTGTCACCAACCACTACAATATCATCTATGTATACCAGGCAACTGTACCGCTTAACACTTCATCCATAAGATGTTGAAACGTTGCCGGCGCATTACATAACCCGAATGGCATCACCTCAAATTGGTAGAGACCTTCTGGAGTTGAGAAAGCTGTTTTCTCTTTGTCTTCATCAGCAACCTCTACCTGCCAGTAACCAGTGGCTATAAGTCCAATGTTGAAAACAGCTTCGAGCCAGCCAAAGTGTCCAATGTATCATCCACGCGGGGAAGAGGGTATGCATCTTTTCTAGTGACTTTGTTTACCTTTCGATAATCGACGCAGAACCTTGTGGTCCGTCCTTTTTCGTCACTATAGGACAATGGGGGAGGATCACGGGCTGTCTGATGGTTGAATTGCCCCCTTGGCCAACATGTCCTCCAACAGCTTCCTCACTTCTTCTCTGCGAGCATGTGGAATCCTGCGAGGTGGAATGTGGACAGGTAGAGAATCTCCTGTGTTGATTCTGTATTTCGAAAGGCTGGTGCCATCATTGGAGAGAGAAAATACATCACTGTACTCCAGAAGCACATAATGCAATTTTTCTTTCTCAGCAGAACAGACATGATTGCCGACCACATCCCATAACATGTCCGTGTCCTTGGGGGATGCTTCTGAGGGTGAGGTGGGGGCAGGCAAGACATTTCCCACGTACATATCATCTAACTGTTCCATTCTTGCTATTTGCACTCCCTTCCTTACCACAACTGATTCTTCTCTTGGATTGAGTACAGGCACAGCCTGGCTGGTAGGACACACCATAACTCCATACCTACCTACCATTCACACCAACAAGTGTCTGGCCCGTCCATTATTCTATAGGTTGCAAAACTCTGCAGTACCCAGCTACTCTTTGCCACACGTTCACACTGAGAAGAGAAACTGCCACCTGCATCAGACATTCTATAGGGGTAGAACAAATGGCAGCGCATATACGATACCTCTATATGTCTTCCCTCATACGGCTGGCCCTTGCCGTTGAGGGGTTGGAGTTTTCCTGCTGCTGCTTGGCAGGTGGGTCTCTACATAACCGTTCTATGTGACCCTTTCTTCCGCAGTTCCAACAAATCACTCACAGCAAAAAAACGCGTAGAATCAATTCTTGATTTTCAATTGATTTGTCATTTACATTCTGGTACAAAATGTTTACATACCTGCATGGTACAAACCGTTAACAATATGTACCAGAATGTAAGTGGCAAATCAATTGAAAATCAAGAATTGATTCTACGCGTTTTTTTTGCTGTGCACTGTTCGGCTCCGTCTCCTGGTTCCTTGTCGATAGCTTGGGCCCTCCCAGTCTGCACGGACGATTCCAGTCTATGGAGCCGTTCGCTAATTGTCTGTATGATGTCCAGTATAGGTCGTTTTCCGTCGAGGAGGCCACACTCGCGACTGCCTCTGCCCGCTCATCATCCTCGGCTGGCTGCTGCTGAGCGACGGAAATAACACGGTGGGACTTACCAGTGATTGGACCTGAACTTCTTAGATAAGATTCCAATTTGATGGTGGCAGTGACAGCTTCCTCAACGTATTGAGGTCGCTTCTGCTTAACTCCAAAAGCAACCTGGGTTTTTTCATTCTGTGAAAGGAACTGGTTGAGGGTCAGACGCTCGCGCGCTCTCTCCTCCAAGTCTGCGTAAGCCTTATCGGATAAGACCCTTAAGCGTCACTAAATGATGCCCAGTTCTCGTCGTCCCGCTTTGCCCGCGTATGCAACTCCGCGACGTAAAACTCCTTTTGCTGTCGGAAAAAAAAAAAAGCCTTTTCAATGCCTATACACAAGCAGCAGCGGATGGATTACATCACCGCTACACTGCTATACTGACTATATAGGGGTCTGGGGCTCCGCCCCAGGCGCTTTGCAACGTATGCAGTTTTTAAGCCACAAAACATAGCATAATAAACAGAGAGAATCAGCAGATACGAATAGAATTACTTGCTTTCAGACTTTCCTGTAGTCTTGCAAGCCATCGATACACAATGGACTGGGAACCACGAGTGGTCGATTGTTGTGCCGTTTCAATAACGAAGTACTAAGATTTGGTTCGCGACTCAATGCAATGGAATCGATCGTTAACCGCGTTATAATGTTATGAATATTAATTAGTTGCATGAATATTAATTAGTTGGGGGTACGCCACGGGTGTTTCATTGCATTGAAAAAATGGACATTAGGTCTCGTCCCCACTTTTACCTACGTAACAAGTAACTAGACCCTCATTATCGCATGGCATTGGAATTTGGCTTATCTTTTGTAATCCGTTGAAGGTAAGCGCAGTACAGGTGAATATCTGTGTTATGCACACTTCGAGGACTCAAACGGCATAAAATTTATTATTTTTATGCAAATATACGCCATGATACCGGCCTGTGACTAATAGCGCTCCATTTAGAGTGCTTGGTTTCAAAAAGCTTTTGTTCGTTAATTTGCCTGACATGAGTGACAAAAACTTGTATAAACGTATACAGGAATGCTGGTTGTATTTGATTTGGTTGTTGTTCTTAGCAGACTTATTTTCTGTGAGCCGTACCAAGACGCTGAATACGACCGATTTATGTATACTATGGCATGGCGGTGGCCGGGGCGGTCTGATTGACGATGTTAGCAATACATGTATGTAGATGCACACTTTGAAAACGAGTTATGTGTTGCTGCGATGTGTTAGGAGTTCAATTGTATTGTGGCAGTTGATTAAAGTAATACAGCAGTAAACTTTTTCATTTGTGCAGGGATGTATGTGTTCAAATCAACTATCAAATCCATGCATGCTATAGCAGCCTATAGGTAATCTTATTAACAAGTTTCTAGTTACCTTCTTAAAGTCCTAAGTTGGTTCCAAGGCATGCCAATTGCAGCTTTCATTGCAAGTCCTATTGTTGCCTCAATATCAAGTGTTAACCCTGCTTCTGTTAGTATCATTTTTTTCTCTTCACTTCCCAGGGCTCTGATCTCCTTCTCAAGGATCTTTTCAGGTCTTTCTGGTGACAGAAGGCTCCTTACTCCTTGAACTTCACAGACACGTCGCTTAAGAGTTTTGCTGCAAACCTCCTCACTTTTCGATGAATGGGCCTTTGTCACACACACCAGAGTCAGTGGCTTCAAAAGATGGGAATAAGTGTAAGTATAAAAAAATTGTTTGTCACTTACAGTACCTCCTGTCTTGATTTGCATAATATTATCCTTTGTGTTTTCAGATAGGATTCTTCGAATCACCTTAGAAAGCGCACTGTTCTTCAATACTCCCAACCTGTGGCACTCGTGTGAGTCATAGTCACCCGCCCGTACATCCCTATTGCATGTATCACAGGACACCATCACATCACAAGAAGGCGTTGTGTTAGGTCAGGAGCAGGCTGCACAGAAACCTGGCACCAAGTTCACTGCATCCTCACAGCATGGACACTGAGTACTTGCCGATGTTGCTATGGAGTCAGCAATGCACTTTGCACATACTACTGCATTGCAGTGCAACTTAAGTGGCTGTCACAACATTCCTTTACATATTGGGCAAGTTAGTAAGTCCATGACGGAAAGTACCTGTAGCTGTGGGTTTCTTTCTATGACACACAACCTTTGGAGGTGCAATGGTGTTAACATGGTGAAGGCAAGGCATTAGGTGTGATGCCTGGTTGTCGCCCTGGTTTCTGTTTATGTATGTCCTTTAATTGGATCCATGAGTGTATGGGTTTCTGTATATGTGTTTATGTATGTGTGATTAAACTTATGAGGTCATGTGAATATGTTTTAGTACCTTGCATGTACTGTACTGGCACAGTGCAGAGACCAGTCGTATGGCTTTACCATACACTTGTATTCTGCCGCTTCTTTTGCCTTGGACATAGCAAGCCTACATGATTGCAGAAATTGGCGGGATAGTCAGCAGTGTCGTTGTGGTGTCAATTTGAAAGCATGTTTTAAGCTCCACAGAGAAACCAGCACAGTTTATAGGTTGTATCTAAATTGCCTCGAGACGTTTTCTTCAACAACCGGTGTCCGCATACCCTGCAGTATCTCTGCACTTGACATTCCATCGCTTTGTATCGAAGGCACGGAGCGCACGTGATACCGCTTTATTCATGACTAGCTAGTCCGGGATAGAGGGGTTTGTTCTCGCTTCAGAAAATAAGTCTGCACATAAGCTTGATATCTTTACAATGGGCAAGGCTCTATCTTTTCAAAAGGTGCATCTCGCACCTGATTCTCAGGCATTTTTCAAGAAAAATTGGTTGCCGTTCGAGTACTTCAGGAGTGGCAAAATAAAAACGAAGAAACCGTGAGATGCGCGACTTTCGTGGACGAAAAAAGAACATCCCTCATAGTGCGCATTGACGTTTTTTAGTGCCGAACTGAATATAGAACAGCTAAAAAATATATGGGTATTTATGGTAAACGGCATCTTCACAAAATAGGGATTAGAACATTAACCACATTTTAATGAGCTCCTATGGGACCCAGATAAGAATTGTAACCGTAATATACATACGTATTCTAATTAACAACCTAATGTCCATCTCGAACAGCCGTGACGCAAGGGGGGGCAAATGCCCCCCTTGCCCCATCGAGCGGACGCCTATGCCTCTCTCCTCCCCTCCTCTCCTCCCCTCCTCTCCTCCCCTCCTCTCCTCTCCCCGCCTCTCCTCCCCTCCTCTCCTCCCCTCCTCTCCTCCCCTCCTCTCCTCCCCTCCTCTCCTCCCCTCTCTCCTCCCCTCCTCTCCTCCCCTCCTCTCCCCCTCCTCTCCTCCCCTCCTCTCCTCCCCTCCTCTCCTCCCCTCCTCCCCCCCTCTGCCCTCTCCTCCCCTCCTCTCCTCCCCTCCTCTCCTCCCCTCCTCCCCTCCCCTCCTCTCCTCCCCTCCTCTCCCTCTCCTCCCCCTCTCCTCCCCTCCTCTCCTCTCCCCTCCCCTTGCCTCCTCTCTCCCTCCTCTCTCCCTCCTCTTCTCCCTCCCCTCTCCTCCCCCTCTCCTCTCCCCTCTCTCCTCCCCCTCTCCTCTCCCATCTCCTCCCCTCCTCTTTCCTCTCCCCCCTCTCCTCTCCCCTCTCCTCCCCCTCTCTTCTCCTCCCCTCTCTCTCTCCCCTCTCCTCCCCCTCTCCTCTCCCCTCTCCTCCCCCTCTCCTCTCCCCTCTCCTCTCCCCTCGTCCCTCCCCTTCTCCTCTCCCCTCTCCTCTCTCCCTCTCCTTCCCCTCTCTCCCTCCCTCCCTCTCCTCCCTCTCCCTCCCTTCTCCCTCCCTCCTCTTCTCCCCTCTCCCTCCCCCACTCCCCCTCACTCTCCTTTCCCCCCCCATTCTCCCTTGTTGTTACACTTTCCCTTCTATTACTTACTTTGCTACAACTGATGCCAGTCTGTTGGTTCTCCTTAATCATAGATTGTCCGTGTGTTAAACCGGTTTAACGAAATGTTAAACTGGTTTAACACTTTTCCCGTGTCTATTACACAGTATAAAAGGTCGCTGTGTTCTATAACAGCACTGTTGTCGCATCCAGATACCTATTAGGTTTTAGCGCCACAACCAGTTCTAGGCGCATTTCTCGCGTTTTGTTGCGTTACACGCAAATTCACTCCACCCACTTCTTTTGCCGCCATTGGTAATTTCAATTAACATGGCAAAAGGGCTCGCTGTTGGAGTCAAGGTTTGTGCCTCTTCAAAGGCTGTTATTGGTGAGAGAGCTGCAAAAGCACGATATGGTGCAGGCTGGAAGAACAAGCTAGCTTATGGCATCATAAATGAACAGGTAGGTTTCGGGAGAAGCCGAAAATGGCGGATCAGCTTTTCGTCGTTAAACAAAGTTGTAGATTTGAGCGCTAGAGCTCTTACAGTAGTTGTTGAAAGTGAATCTGAGGAGGATGTTGGGGGCTTAGTGGCTACATCAAGTTCTGCTGATGATACTGCCAATGCTGAAGCTAGAGATGAAGTGAACGAGATTGAAGACGGCGAAGACCATCTAGGAGAGTGGGAAGCATTCGATGCTGATGATAACGATGGGCAACCAGAGATAGACAATGATGGCAATGACTCAGAGCAAAGAAGTGAAAATGTAATTGTTTGCCAAGGGGTAGAGTGGCACATCTGTGACTGTGTATCAGATGATGTAAGGATCCAGCCACGGTTTAGTGCAAAACTTCTGTGGGTTGATGACTGCTGTGCTGCAGAAAGAATTCCTATTCAGTATTTTAAGATGTCCTTTCCAACTCAATGGTGCCGGACATACTTATGTGGAGTGGAATGGCAATGCCAATCAAGAAAAAGAAAATGGATGAGGCAGAGTTCTGGCGGCTTCTAGGTATCATCTACACCCTTACACGTACCACCAGTAAAAGGCGTGACCTGTGGAGTCTTCAAGATGGAATTTTTCCCTGCTCCAGATTTGGAAGTCGCTAAACGGCATCTCACGTCAAAGGTTTGAAGTACTGCTTCGATACTTAAGATTTTGCCCTCCAGAAGAGTTGGAAAGTAACTCAGGATAGATGGGCACCAGTACGTAGGCTAGTTGATGGATTTAATAAGCGGCGAGTGGAGACTTTTTACCCATCATGGAGCATCTGTGTGGATGAGAGCATAAGTGCTTGGAGAGGTAAAGGATGGAAATTACTGCTCAGATGGGATGGCCACATGTGACAAAGATAAAAAGAAAACCAAAAGGAGTTGGAGCCGAACTGAAGGATGCAGCATGCTCTCAAACTCAGGTCATCATTGCTCTTGAAATCCAAGAAGGGAAGGAAGAGATGGCGACAAAGAAATACATGCAGGAATGGAAAAAAGCAGGTACGGCTCAAGTCTTGAGACTCACTGAACCATGGCATGGTTCTGGTAGAGTCATTAATGCTGACTCAGCTTTTGCCAGCGTCACAACGGCTGAAGCCTGTAGAAAGTATGGTCTACATTTCACTGGCTTAGTCAAACTGCTACTACCAAGTTCCCAATGAAGTATTTTAATGACCTTGAGTACAATGAGCCAGGTGACCATCATGTTCTCACTGCTACAATCAATGGGCATTCATACATTGCCTGTGGATGGATGGATTCAACTAGGAAACACTTCATATCCACACACAACACAACACTAGAGGGCAACCCACATGGTAAGAGGCGTTGGCGTGAGGTTGAGTCTGAAGAGCATGAAGGTACAGAAGTGTACTTTCATTACACGAAGAGGCCCAAGCTAGTAGAACACTACTTTGATTCAGCCAAAATAATTGATGTACATAACCATGCCAGGCAATCTGGTCTGTCCTTGGAAACTGCATGGGGAACACAGCGATGGGACCACAGGGTATGTCTACATTGCTTGGGATAATTGAAAACAGATGCATACCATATGTGGTACAGTTTCCACCCAAAAGGCAAGAAATGGTTGCATGCTGATTTTACAGAGGACATTGCAGAGGCATTACTGAAGACTAGTACTGACACTCGCAGACTGTCTGCATCCTCTGATACTTCCGATGTTGATCTAAGTAATGCAGGTGGCTTGCCTCATGAGTTTCGTCCATTAAAAGAACTACCACAGTACCTGAAATCTGTGTCAACAAATTCTGGTCATCGAGCATTGAGGAGGTGTTCTGTATGCAGCTCTCTAGCAAGTTACTTTTGTACAATATGCTCCAATGTTGAACATGGGCAGATAGTTTCTATTTGTGGACTGTCTTCAAAGAGAGGAAGCAGCTGCTTAGTGAGGCACATTGTGTGATATACTCATGTAACTGTAGCACTTACACATATCAACATTCAGTGATTGTCATGTGTATAACCTGCTAAATGTATCTATATATAATTGTGTAATGCTGACAAGGGTAGCCTTTAATGAAGTTTTCATATAATGTGCAAAGAAGTTATTCAAACAACACAACTAGCTTATTATCAATCACGCTGCCAGAATATAATTGAGTTAGTGCACTTTATATCGTAGATACATGATTTTAGATACCAAATATACCTTTAATATCAGGGCAGCACTTATGGATATTAAGTTACAAGGGAAAACACAAAAACGTGTACGCAAATTTTGAAACCGTTAAACTCGTTTAACACACCGTTTAAACAGCGAACGGTCAATCTATGATTAATAATTCTGTTTACACTTATACTACACTGTCAAAGTACTGCTCATACACGTCACAAGCACCGAATGGCACTTCCAGTGGGTGCCATCAGGGGGCGTATACATTGTACTTATGGTAACTCTGAACATTGATAGAATGCCCTCCTCTTCCCTGTAGGCACCAAAAGGCTTCCATAGACTCTGCAACCTTTCTGGAGCTGGTCTCTGTGCTGTTACATCTAGGCTATGTGACCGAACAAAGCAACTGAAGCCGCATCATTCATAGCAAAGCAAAACCGTTTATTGTGTGATGAAAAAAAAGTATGGCTGTATCTAAATGGTGTTTCTCAATCTGTACACCTAATTGTGTGCAGTTTTCGATGCGGCATACCAACTGTCTGTGCTTGGTGTTTTCATCCTAAAGTTACCCCTCTCCCTTAATTACGATATCCGTATATAAATTGGCTGCGCGTTATTAAGGATTGCGATATGAAGACTGCGCATATGGTATAGTCTCTACTACGACAATACACCAGTTAAATGGGAGGATCAACAAGTATTTGATGGTAAAATGAACAAGATACAGCTCTCTCAAAAAACGCCATTTTAATGAGGCCATGGCACATCTAGCCGCAATGGATTTTTTGGGTTTACGTATCGTCTAATTATGGACCCTTTTGTCCAGCCGCGCGCAGAGGGCTGTGATTACCTGAAGGCGTCTACATCTCGAGTAACCGGTGTTCAGTTCAACCTTGGATAATTGCTGTCGTTGGATTCCGTTGATTGCTAGTCGTCCTTCAGCTGAAAAGCACATTTTGGTAACTATACTCCACACTTCGGCGATGTAGGAAGCTTGTGGGGATAGCAAAATCAGTGCAAATATAGCATACTCGTCAACCACTCTAAGCCAGGTGCTGATCACATGCACTTTTCCAAATCAAGGTGTGCCAATGATTGCACCATTCAACATAAGTGGCTTCAAAATTATCCTTGGCATGTACACTGTTTCTCAGTGAAACTCTCGGATGAAGAATTTATCACTTTATATGGTTATGATTTTTGCAGATATCCCATCAGCAGATTGTATCCTCAGTATTAAAGTTGCATTGCTGGCAATTCCCAGGGCGCTTATCAATATGCACAACGCATTCAGCGGATCATTTAATGTGCTAAATCGGATGATTAAAGAGGCTATTCGGCGGCTTCTGCATATGCACCGTGACATCACTATTAGTGTATAATGAATTCGCTCGGTACCATCCTTGGCGATTGCAGACATTCTTGCTGATTGAACGTACTTCGCATTAAACTTTGATGTACATTATTTCTGTTAAACCATACTGTTGAGCCCCGGTGGGCGTGGTTGCCAATATGCTGCATGGACCTTTGTGCGTAACGTGTAATATTGACTACACGTCAAATAAAGTAGTAAAAAATCTATGTTGTGAATTGAATATTTGGTATCTGAATATCAAGGTGTTGATTAAAAGAGAAACTTTCAACCAGGAAGAACTGTGATGTGTTATATAGAAAGCATTAACACTCGTTCGAGTGGAGTTATCGATTTGTGCATTGGAACTTCTGTTCGATTTGAATGGGGAAATGAAAAGTTGGTCCTGTCCTATTCAAACTGAATGACATGTATCGCCAAGTAGAAGACTAACGTGCTGGTTGAGGGTAAACTATGAAGCAGTAAACCTGTTATTTCACATAGCATAGACTGTTGTTCTTTCTTATGCTCGAGTTGTTATGCATCGCTACGGCTCTTACAGAATGAATAAACGGATGATGGTGTGGTTCATTTATATTCAAATTGAATGGGAAACATTGGGAATATCAAGATGTTGATTATAAGAGAAACTTTCAACAGGAACTATGATATGTTACAAAGCATTAACACTCATTCAAGTGAAGTTATCGATTTGTACATTTCAACGTTTTAATAGGGAAATGGAAAGATGGTCCTGTCCCGTTCAGAAATATTGCCAAGCATAAGACAAATGGGCCGGTTGAGGGTAAACTATGACTCAGATTACATGTGCAATAGCCTTTACTACTTGAAGAGAGAAAAAAGGAGAGGACCAAGTAGGTCACAGAACAAATCATGGTATAGGCTTGCAACCAGACTACCCGATCATGTCCAACTATATGTAGCTAACAAAGTCATGTCATATTGATATACAGACCTAAGTTTAAGATGCATTTCATAAGCACGCATGCATGCAAGCGATCTGAAGCACTGCAAACCTTTATAAATGTGGGCTCATTTGGACACCACCTGCATGGTTTGGACAACACCTTGTAGGAATCACTCATTGCATCAGAAGAGGAGGGCTTGCATGCAGCTGAATAAATACACACTGCTTAGTAAATTTGTCAGATGCTGGGGAAGAGAATCGTGCAACTTTTGGCAAGTGCAGCTTAGCTGGTTTAGCACTAGCATAAGAAATTCAGAGTGCAAAAAAACTATTGCAGTTGACCAACCACACTACAAGGTTAACTTCCACATCACCATCACTGAGCAGCAGATGTAGGTGATGATTCAGCAATACGTGAGACCAACTCATGGCTTCAAACTCCTCTCATCAAGAGAGGATGAAATTCATATGTAACATTGGATTTTAATGAATCAAGTTTTCATCAAAAATCACGATTTAAGGTTGATAAATCAATGACCAATTGTGAAGGGAATTTTCTAAATCTTTAACGAAAGAGAGAGAGAGAGAGAGAGAGAGAGGGGTGAGAGAGGAAGAGAGGGAGGGAGGGAGGGCGAGGAGGGAGGGAGGAGGGAGGGAGGGAGGGGAGGGGAGGGGAGTGAGGGAGGGAGGGAGGTTTCTTTCTCTTTCTTTCAGGTTCTTCGGATTTCGTTCTTTCTTTTAGGGACTTTCTTGGTCTTGCTTATCTTTAGCTCGTTCTTTTAGGAGGGTCTTTCTTAGGGCTTTCGGGAGGAGGGAGGAGGAGGAAGGGAGGAGGATGGGAGGGAGGGGAGGGGGTGAGGAGGAGGACGCAAATTCAGGGCACTACTACATATGGCATCAGCTCTGACATCCCAGCACTTCAACTATAGATGACACTCAGATAGGTCCAGTCCTAGTTGTTGTGTTATTTTGTGTGTGCTCATTTACATAGTAGTAATAGCGTGCATTACCTGCTGTGGTGCTGTGTACAATCTATGTATATATTAATTAATCAAATAAAATTAATAAAAATAATTATTATACATTATCGGATTGCTATAACTGTTACCATCTTGTGATTTGTATGCCCACATAAGATAGTGGTTATGGCCAAGAGTCATTCATGCATGCATGTATAACACAGGGGGGACGTATCACCTATACACAGTACATGGTCAGTTCAGAGACACTAAAAAGGAGACGCAGAATGTTACAAAGCGCTAGAGAACTTGTCAGCAAGGGGCTCTGCAGAAAGTTGAGGTGGGATATCTTGATGATGCAGAAAAACTGGCCTTATTGCAGCAACCATTTACTAGAACAGGGAAGTACCTTGCAGAGGACCAACCAGGCTATGCACGACAAGGTGCAACACAGTTATAAGGAGTACAACACATACAATGCTTCACAAAACATGGAAGCAAAACCTCCTCCAACCAAACGAGTAAAACCTATAATTGTACCATAACAACAAATACATTTTTCTGTCGTTTGAGGAACGAATTAGACAGAAAATATGCTCCCATCAGAATATGGAGGCGTAGCCTACATGCATGTGTTGTGCACACAGCGTACATGTAAGCATGTAGATCGATAAAGATGGTAAGGGGTGTATGTGAATGTGCAGCTGTAGATATCAGGTGATGGGGAGCACATGTTCTGTGCAATGAGTCTTCAGCTAGTGTGCGTGCGCATCTGGGCTTGGATATAAGGTTGAGGAATGCGTGGTTAGAATCACTCTAGGCGTATTGTGCACAGCCACTGGCAGAGCTAACCCCACTTTTTTCCCCCATGAGAAATCAGGTGTACGACGGTGTGCAACTGAAGAAATTAACTTTAAACTCTTCCACGAAGGCATATAAATGAATTATTGAGCAGCTCTGAACTCGGTTTTTCCCTTTTATAAAGGGTTTTTTTCCAGGAGGAGGTGTGGGCCCACTTCCTCTAAATATAGGCAAAATTAATAGATTGGCCCCTGCTCACGTGCTGGCAGTATGTGTTGTACAGTGTACTTCGTGTACCGAATGTGAACTAGTGCAGGTGGTGTGCACAACGGACGCTGCACCAATATATATTGAAAGAATGAGAATATGCATGGCGGAGCATATGGCGTTGGGAGGTCTACCTGTATACTCAAAATCGTATCAACAATTGCGGAGAAAGCTAATATGGCAATAGTTCTGTACCATACGCTGTAAGTGCCTTCTGTCTCGTTTGATTTTCCGCATTCAGTTGTACTGCACAATTTACCCCCAAAGTAATGTAAAGTAATGAACATGTTAGTAGTACACAGCTGGTAATTAAAACTTGCCCAATCAAAAGTCACACTTTCTGCAGCGAGCGAGTAAACGTTTTCTTCCCCCTAAAATTCGCAGCACAAATTTGAAATCTTTAAATGACACAATTCTACAGTGCGTACTATGTCTGATAAGGATATGATAGAAAGGGGTATACATAGTGAAGAAATACCAAATGCAGTTCGACAGATATGGCTTTTTCATACTCATAGAAACTTTAAGCAGGAAATGTTCATGGAGAAATGGCATATTACTAGTGACCAAAAGCAGATGATGTTAGAAATAATAACAAAGTTGGTATTTCTAAGAATGAGACTGAGTACCAACAACACTATCAGGAGCTTACAAAAATGAAGCCAGCTATTGACTAATTCAACAACAATTGGCATACTATAAGAGAAGAATGGTTGAAGTCTCAAAAATAATGCATGTAACTTTCTGAACAGAACTAATAACCGGCGACCTGGAAGAAATAAATCAAAGTAATCAAGAGTGTTGTGCATAAATATTCCTCGTTAGTGACATTTTTCCAAGATCTCCAAAAGTGCTTGGATTCTCTTGCACTTGAAAGGGATCACCATGCCATCACTATATTTCAAAAGCCACCAGTACAGTTGTACACTTCAGAGTCACCGCTACATCATTATCAGTTGCTTCTCACTCCTTACGCTTTTTCATTTGTCAAGGAATAATTTGATGTAGCCAAAATCATTACTACAACTGAAAATGTTAGTACTGCCATGTTGCAATCATCAGATGGTCTTTTAGCACTTAGCCTCCTTATCGTTGCAATTTTCTTTTTTGCCTTGTTCTGAAGCCAGATGTTGTATATTTCTCAAATCCGGTTACAGATTGAGAGGAGAGATACTGTGATTGGTTGTGTGAGAGATGGGTGAGATGTATGGCTGGTGGTTGGAGGCATATCAAATGTGACTGGCGGCTGTGAATGTAATGGTGAAGTGTATGACCATGGCAGTCTGTATCAAATATTTGAAGGGGTATATGACTGGTGGTTGGTAGCATGTCAGTTGTGACAGGTGGGTGTGACTGGCGTGGTGGTATGTGAGCATTTTGGTCTGCATCCACTGATTTGAACAGCTACAGCTACATGCTTCATGCAGACATTCCAAAGCGTTATGATAGACATTCATTGGGATCTCTGAGGTCAGACTAGCAAGCTTCTGTGCTTTTTGTGCTGTGATAAAAGTTTTGATGAAGTAAGTTGAATGTCAGAGACTTGAATTGGTTGGTATGTCAATGTTCCGTACAGAATCAGATGAAAATACCCTGTTACATTACATGGTAATCATTTTTTGTCATCGTGCTGAACACATGTATTATCAAATAGCTCCATATTGTGAATACCAATTATACTCTGCATGTTTGATCAACATGCCTGTATGCGCAGTATAGGCGCATTAATCTGCCATGTCGGGGTCACAACCGATCGCCAAAGGAAGGAACGCGCATACAAGCTTACGGGGGGAGGTGAAATGCAGCACTGCAAGTCGTTGAAAAACATCTGTCGGACAGCCATTGGGAAAGCAGTGCAAGCAGGATTCCACGATCTGATCGAGCCCTTATGAACAGGAGAAAAATAATGCAGGAGGCGCGCCCGAAAATAGAAGGTATCAGACAAGCGGCTGTTTTCTTGGTTTAAAAGATTGGACTACTGTCTCACTACTGTATTCTGTTTGCAATACGTATGCATAAATAGAATTACATCACAGTCTCTGCAGTGTCCAGGAACGCAATGGCATACTTTCGGATGCTCATATGTTGTCCAAAGTGTCAAAATTGGCAATGCACAACAGCAGATGCAATTTCACTGACGAGCAGCAAGTATTCCATCTGGAGTCACTCCTTTTGCATCTGGAGTCATTCCTTCACTCCACATACAGCCACTCTTCCATCTGCAGCCACTCCATCTACTACATCTGGAGCCAGTCTGTCATGTTCAACCACAACTCTACTTGTGGCCACGCTGCGGCCACAAGTACAGCTGCAGCCACTCCACTTACAGCCACTCCTCCAACTGCAGCCACTCCTCCATCTGCAGCCACTCCTCCATCTGCAGCCACTCCTCCATCTGCAGCCACTCCTCCATCTGCAGCCACTCCCCCATCTGCAGCCACTCCCCTATCTGCAGCCACTCCTCCTATCTGCAGCCACTCCTCCATCTGCCGCCACTCCTCCATCTGCAGCCACTCCTCCATCTGCAGCCACTCCTCCATCTGCAGCCACTCCTCCATCTGCAGCCACTCCTCCATCTGCAGCCACTCCTCCATCTGCAGCCACTCCTCCATCCGCAGCCACTCCTCCATCTGCAGCCACTCCTCCATCTGCAGCCACTCCTCCATCCGCAGCCACTCCTCCGTCTGCAGCCACTCCTCCATCTGCAGCCACTCCTCCATCTGCAGCCACTCCTCCATCCGCAGCCACTTCTCCGTCTGCAGCCACACCTCCATCTTCAGCCACTCCATCTGCAGCCTTCTCCAGAGCCCTTCCTTCACACCTCCATCTGCAGCCACTCCTCCATCGGCAGCCACTCCCTCCATCTGCAGCCACTCCTCCATCTGCAGCCACTCCCTCCATCTGCAGCCACTCCTCCATCTGCAGCCACTCCTCCATTTGCAGCCACTCCTCCATCTGCAGCCACTCCCTCCATCTGCAGCCACTCCTCCATCTGCAGCCACTCCTCCATTTGCAGCCACTCCTCCATCTGCAGCCACTCCTCCATTTGCAGCCACTCCTCCATCTGCAGCCACTACCCCATCTGCAGCCACTCCTCCATCTGCAGCCACTACCCCATCTGCAGCCACTCCTCCATCTGCAGCCACTCCTCCATCTGCAGCCACTCCTCCATCTGCAGCCACTCCTCCATCTGCAGCCACTCCTCCATCTGCAGCCACTCCTCCATCTGCAGCCACTCCTCCATCTGCAGCCACTCCTCCATCTGCAGCCACTCCTCCATCTGCAGCCACTCCTCCATCTGCAGCCACTCCTCCATCTGCAGCCACTCCTCCATCTGCAGCCACTCCTCCATCTGCAGCCACTCCTCCATCTGCAGCCACTCCTCCATCTGCAGCCACTCCTCCATCTGCAGCCACTCCTCCATCTGCAGCCACTCCTCCATCTGCAGCCACTCCTCCATCTGCAGCCACTCCTCCATCTGCAGCCACTCCTCCATCTGCAGCATCTGCAGCCACTCCCTCCATTTGCAACCACTCCTCCATCTACAGTCACTCCTTCATCCGTTGTGAAGATAGCACAGCTGATGGACTCGTACTTAGCCAAGGGCACTGGTCATTAATGTGTTCAGTTTGCTATACAGGTAATGTAAAAGAATACATACACTGCGCCACAGCATTTAGTATGCAGAGTTGTGCAGAGTCTGCATATCAACCATATGCAGATGAGTATCGTTGAAGTGTTCATATGCAGACGTCTGCATATGAACACTTCAATGATACTCATCTGCATATGGTTGATATGCAGACTCTGCACAACTCTGCATACTAAATGCTTTGGCGCAGTGATAGTTGGTGAGTGGTGACAGCTTACTTGGATGTGAACTACGTAAATTAAGAACTCTAAAGCCTGTTGTCATGAGGCACCTTATTTCATTGGCCAGAACGTACAGGTACTGTACAAACTATTGAAGCAACATAACATATGCTGACTTCATCTTTTCTCCCCCTAGATGTGCTCCAAGTGGAGTACAGATCACCTGCACCTGGATGAGTTGTATCAGCCAAGGGTCTAGATCACCTCCCCCTGGTCTAAGTAATAGGCAAAGGTTCCGGAACCTCCTCCTAGATGGGCTCTAAGTAGGGTACTGACCACTAACCCCTAAATAGGCTCTAACCAGGGTACAGGCCACCTCATTACAGGGCAATAATTAGAGTACAGTCAGACCTGCCCACCTGTACATGCACAGTTCTCCATGCAGAGTTTGTCTGCAAAGCAGTGTCAACGATTGTAATTTAAAATCAGTACCCAGTTATATACTTACTGTATTGCACATTTGTTTATCTACAGTGTTCCAGAATGTCACAATCCTACCAAGAAAATGTTGCTTCACCTAAATTGGTTTCACATCACGGCGAATATATATTCTATCAGCACTAGCCAAAGGTTTTCAATTGGATTTATGCCAAAGATTTGGCCAGGGTCCTCCACCAGTTCACTCCAGCATACCCTGATGTGTGTTGCTTCCTTCAAACATGGGTTTAAGTGTAGTTTGTATAGCACTGTTACCATGACAACAAGGGGCACACCCCCTCATGAAGTGCAGAATTTTGTGTTTGTCAGTTCTGAGTCTGTGGTCTGAACCACAAATGGTATCCTGTGGGTAATTACAACAGTTCCATATGGTGACCATGCCTCCCTTTCTGCACTGTTAAGAGTTCTTACCTATACAGCTGTGTAATATTGAATATTGTCACGCATGGGCTCGAGAGCATAAAAAGAGAAAGTTTGTTTTTTGAAACAGTGCAATACCCATGAAATTGAAGTTTTATTTCCTGTCATAGTACAGTTAGTAATTTTCTCCAGCTTGCTTTTTTGATCAGCTAGTACCCTAATTGAGGAATCCAGTTTTCCTATTGTAAGTTCCATTACAATGTATGTGAGTGCTTGTGAATTCGATTCTGTTCAGATTATTCTCACACAACACTACCCATTTCGTAATCCACAGTACCAGATGATGTAATCCACACAAAACATTGCATACTGTTATTCCAAAGTACACATTACATAATCCACACTGCATATTACATAATCTACAGTACACAGTAATGTGAAACAAGAGTCTAGTACCCAGGACAAGGCTCCTGGCAAAACTGCAGTGGCATTGCTCTGGGCTACCAGCTGCTATTGCTCCCATTGGATGAATCAATTGCAGTCTAGATATACAAATGTTACAAGTCATTTCATTTAATGCCTCCTTGTCATTGAGGAGCTCATGTTTGTCCTGGATCTGGTCAAGGTGCAGAACCGGTCTTTGACTGTGTGCTGTCCCAACACCAGTGATGGCATCACCAATGAGACGTGGACTGTGCAGGAGCCCACCTTTAGGAATTGAATATGGCCGTTTTGGGGATGCCATTTGATTTGACTGGCGTTGGGATTGCAGTGTTGGTGTTTGCGGTGTGTGATGCTAATCTGTTGTCTGCTTTTGTTTGCTGTGATTGTTATCTAGAAGAGCAAGGAGAGGGGTAATCCAGCTCAATGCACATTGGAGTGGTTAGGCGGTATCGTACGTGCTATAACTGCAAAGATAATTTTAAAAATGATGCTGAGTTCCATACATGTTAGAGCACCGTACTGTACTGGTGACAATGTGTGATGCCTTAGATGCCATTGGTACCACTGAGTACCAATTGCAAATGCAAATAAATATACATGACATTTTGCATATACCTAAGTATTTGACTGTCACTAGTACTACTCCTCACTCCCAACATCAGCACACTGCACCTTATGATCACCTTGAACACCAGCACTGCACCTCATGATCACCTTGAACACCAGCACTGCACCTTATGATCACCTTGAACACCAGCACTGCACCTCATGATCACCTTGAACACCAGCACTGCACCTCATGATCACCTTGAACTCCAGCACTGCACCTCATGATCACCTTGAACACCAGCACTGCACCTCATGATCACCTTGAACACCAGCACTGCACCTCATGATCAGCTTGAACACCAGCACTGCACCTCATGATCACCTTAAACACCAGCACTGCACCTCATGATCACCTTGAACACCAGCACGGTCATTCCATACCAAATGAGCAGGAGTTGTGACTCATGTCTTCCGATTTTGCTCCATTTCTCATATATGTTGATCTTGATATAAAAGTGACTTGTACCATTTATTGAGAATAACTTTGATGGTTTACGAAATACACGCCACTGAATAATTAATTTTTTCATAAAAATTGCAACTTTGCACACTTCTATCTTGGCCGCAATACAATGCACAAAGGAGTTCTGGGCATCAAATTGAAGGCCATGATCAGGTGAACTGATCTATGATGATTATTTTGGGGTGTGGTTAAAGGGTTAAATTTGTATCAACTTAGTGCATGCACTACGTGCAAATCATGCTAGCTAGTATTACCTTTCTTATCATAAAATAAGGCCTAACGTGGCTGTCTGCTGGAATGATTAGACGACACAACACCAATAAACAAGCTGTTCCATGGATTGATTATGAAGAGTACATGGTATTACAATTTTGCATGAACACTCTGTATGCATGATTAGTTCAATTTTATGCTTACACCCTCTTACATATTTTTTGCATGCAGGCATTAAATTGTGCTTGACCTTGATTAGTGATGTCAGCGATCATGAAAGAAACTGCATTATATATATGTACATGAATCAATGATGCTCATAAGTATTTGGTTGTCTTATAGCAAAAGTCTCGCATTTTACTTTAACTAAAACAGCTCTTGTAATAATGTTACATATAGGAATCAGAGTCTTATTTAATTGTTCTGTTACTTCAACAAATAGGTTGTATGCACCTAGAATATTCTCATCCTTGTAAATCTTTAGGATATCCCTGCAAGCAGGGCCTGCTCTAGGCAGCAATGACTGTGTAGTGTTTGCTGAAAATGGTCTTAAAACTGCACTAGGAGGATTCATCTTCACAAACGCCAAAATCCGTCCATAATGAAGACCTTCATTATCTTTGTAGTAGCAGACAGAACTATCTCGTTTCGTGGACCTGCTACAAATTTGAGCAGAATACACTATTCCATTTATCAATAGCTTGCCATATACATCATGCCCTTCAGCGTTATATTGGAAGGACATAGGCAGTATATATACATGTTTGTCCAGTTCCTCAAGATTGTCCGGCATAAAATGACTGGTTTCATTAATAAAATTCATAGTACTAGCATCTTCCTGCTCTGTAAGTTTATGATGGACAAGTTGTAGTGTTTGTTGTACTTCAATGTTGAATATTATCTGATATAAAATTTTATACTTCGAATGTGAAAGGGTTTTAATTATCCCATTCTTATTTTCGCAGCCAAATGCTGAGTGGGTCCACAATGGACCCCACAGGCGGACGTAGTGTACTAGAAGGTGAGCATTGATGGTGCAATGTTCCTCACCATATAGTTCTGGTAACAGGGCACAAAAATCTTTTAAGCATTTCTTCAGCAACATCAATATCACTCTTAAATTATCCTGAAGAAGTAAATGAAAAGAACATACAAGAAGAGCATAATGATGGTAGAAGAGAGGAGGAAGTATGTGGAGAAGCAAAGGAAGGGAATAGTACAGTAACCAAGCTCGAAACTCAGAAGCCTTCCAGTACATCATGTGCTTTTGGATGCTTCAAGGCGCCCTTGCAAAGTCATATGGAGGTTTCTGTTTCAAGAGCTCTGAATCTAGTGATTTTAACTTTGATCCAAGGTAATAAGCTTTTGTGTGATTAGATTTTTTAAACCAACAGTTCATCATTCATTTAACAACCCCTTCTGGACCTACATGCATGTAGTCGACAGAAATATTGTCCACCAGGTTAAATCCAACAATATATGATAGTGGTGATGAATTTAATATGCCCTGCTGTGAAATACATGTACGTTCAACTTCAATTGCAATATCACACATTTCTTCATGTGTTCGTCTTACATGTTCTTCATTAGGCAGGTATATGCGTGAATTATTGCTCAAACGTTTGCCCGGATGAAGGCACACAGGACACCCGCAGATTCCATTAAATTGTTTCATACCCATAACAGGAGCTTTAGCCACAGTGTCAAATATACCATTCAGTACTTTAGCATGAATTGTCTTTGGACCCTCATGTGTTTGAATATTTATTCCTTTGCAATGCAAAGTATTAAGAGTATCTATAACGGGTTGGAACAAAAACTTCATAGAAGGCTTTGTTGGACCACACCATATAGCCAGTAGAATAATATTTGCAGAATTATAGCGAATTGAAGGAGGTAAATTTAGAATCACAGCATATACTGGCCAGAAGCTTATAGATGAAGATTTGAAAAGTGGAACTCCATCTGTAAATATACTGAGACCTAGATTGCCTTTTAGTGAGAAAAAAAGTGTGTTGTTTTATCCCACCAGCTGTCCAAATATCACTTATACAGTCTGTTGTTAAATCATGCACGTTTAGAACTTTAATTTCATTCCAGTGGTCTGTGTAATGTAAATAAATATATTAGAACTAATGACAGAAATAGAACGTTATAGCAACACATATTTGTAACAATGAAAACAAAAAGCAGCAAAACAAAATTCACATTTCCATAATGTACATGCAATTTGCTTACTTGATACAAGCATTTGCAGTGTTTTGTTGACAGGAATATGTGCAAATTTCGCCAAAACTGCTGTCTGAGCTGTTACATGTGTTGCATACGTTCAATCCATCCAACGGTGCATGAGCACACACAGCAGACCTTTTGTACTTTTGTTTTTGAATTAAACTGCTTAAAAAATTTTTTACTTTATAAAAAGTTTTTGGAAGTAGATTTACTTCTGGACACAAAACTTGAAGAAGTTTAAGGAGATGTCCAATACTTGCATAATTCAGCTTGCATACTGCATAAAACAGCAGTATGCTCCAAGTACACTAACTCTTGCACCACTGTAAATTGGCTGGTTTAGGTATTCATAGTCTACAATTGTGTCATCTTGAAGCATATCAGGAACAGACTCCGCATTTTCATCACCTACAGATGTACAGGTTTTTACCTGTTTTGCAGTATGTTGAAGCATATATGCATTATTACCATTGATAGCGTGCAGCACATCGTCAAATACATCATTGAAATGAGGATCACATTCATCAGCACCTATACGCATGCATATGTGTGTGCAAGTGTGTCCAAGTTTTATATCCGATTAACATTGTAATTAATTATCTAACCTGGTGAAGTCAAAGATTCACTACATTCTGCCGTGACAGGGACTGGTTCTGTGTTTTCACCATCTACATGTTTGTATCATATTCCATGTATATGCAATACAATAAATAGCTTGCAGCACATCGATGACAGGTTAAAATTACGTCAAGTTTCATAATTAAATCATAATCATTGTAATTACCATACCTGTTGAAGACAATGAATGACTAGATTCTGCAGTCACTAATACTGCTGTTGATAAGGGCGTATCTGTATTTTTAAAAATACATTATACCACACAGTGCTTGTTCCAAAAGAAATCAAACCCAATGAATCTCTTATACATGTATTATCTTCTGAAAAGCTTGATTGAGAAAATATAGCAATTTGTAAAGATTCAAAACTAATCAGTTGTTTACCGGCACCGTTTCTTCTTCTTCCAACTGAATAGAGTAGATCTTGGTACTCGTTTTCTAGAGTGTCTTAAATACACTTTGTATTGATTTCTAGATCTAGGCTTCTCCATTTTGAACACAAACTCCCTCTAAAGTATTGATGGTAATAATTTACATAGAAATGTCTACCTGTGTATACATTTTTACACGGTGGCTGGGTACGGGTGCAAAAAATTTACGTTTATCCAAACGGAAATAAAATCACCCACATCTCATGAATATATTTATATGTGCTCGCAGAGATCGAATATGCAAAGGGTTGGAAAACGTGCAAGGCAACCGAGCGCGAAGGTACTGGAGACAATTGAGGACGGATTTGATCAGAGTCTACAGGATCAGAAAAGTAAGCAATAAGCGGTGTGCATGTGGCACATGTATACATCATGAATTCGCGATGCTTGAATACACTTTGGAAGCCGCTATAGTGCATGTAGACGGCGTCTAAGCGTTACACTGCTCTGATGCTTGTTCGCGCCTATCTAGGCATGTTAATCGGTCTGAATTCTAAAGTATTCACGAGCGCGCGCTGCTACAAATGACACATATATGTACTAAAACATTAAGATAGCTACATGTACGATGATATAGGCTTAAATTACTTGCGCTGCAAGGATAGGGCCAATGAAGCTTATACCACGTGTTGGGTTGAAAACACTATATTTAAGATCCGACGCGACGACACCTTCATTAACATGTCTACCTCTAATTAACACTTTGGCGGCAGTGCGTGCTGAGATGTATTAGGACTTTGTTCTAAGTTTTTATTTTTATGCATTTCACATCAGGAAACGTGATTGTACGATGTGCACAAACAGGCCAAAAGAAAATTACAAAACTAGAGGCACTTGGAAGGGCCGACCAGATGCCTATTTGTGAAACTGATTGTGTAGATGGGGCAGAATTGTTGATAACTGAACATGGACAGGAATATCCTGTTACGTTTGTATCGTTTTCAGGTGTGATGATGCATTGGTATTGGTTTGGCTGCTCAATTCATATTTTGTATTGTTATTCAGATAAAGGCAAAAAAAGTCGCATCAGCCATCAACAGTATCTGTTGAAACCCCACCCACTCCAACTACTTCATCACGTGCACAGGTTATTGCTTCCCCTTGAACCGCCATGACCACTCAGAATGTTGTAAAGGGCATCCTAAAGAAAGCAAAGGACACAATGAAACCAGTAAGAAAAATTTAACGATGTAGTACTGAGTTTACTAATTATACTTGTATATTGTACTTAGGTTGTTCAAGATCAGCAGAGCCAGTCTGCCTTGCGTCGAAGTGTGAGTTCAATTCATGCAGATTGCTTCTGTTGTACATTTGTTATTAAAATCATTTAGCGCATTGAGAAGAGGCGTGACCAACAGCGCCAGTCTTCCTCAGGCCAAAGCGTGGGTGAAAATTTATTACGTTTCGTTTGTGAATTTGTTCTGGCTCAATCATTTAGCACACTGAGAGGCGTGACCAACAAAGCCAGTCTTCCTCAGGCCAAAGCGTGGGTGAAATTTAATTACGTTTCTGTTGTGAATTTGTTCTGGCTCAATCATTTAGCACACTGAGAGGCGTGACCAACAAAGCCAGTCTTCCTCAGGCCAAAGTGTGGGTGAAATTTCATTACGTTTCTGCTGTTAATTTGCTTTGAATTATTTAGCCCATTGAAGAGAGGCTGGATAGAATCGAAAAAGAGTAGAAAGAAATTTTAAAAAAATTATTGCAAAATGTAACTTTTTTCTATGTATTTTATATCATGACCCACATCATTTCCTTTTTATAGGGTAGTCGTAGTAAAGAACAAATTGACTTCACTGCTATTAATACAGATACACCATACTCAGCTGCTCTTTCCCTGATGGATGCAATGTTCACTAAAGAGGAACTGAGTAAGTCACTTGTTATGAAATCGAAGAAGAGCTCGAGGCCAGCCTTGCCAGAAGATCGAATGAGAAAACTGATTGGTATGATTATCAAAGTACAGCATATACAAAATGTGGGAAAAGATATCATGCATGCATTTCAATTATTTGAAATTCTATACGATACAGGTTCTTTACTAGTTCTTAAAAGTAATTGGTCTGTTCAGCATGGATTTGCAAATGGCATACATAAGTTTCAATTGCATCCTCCTTAATGCTTCTTCCAGAAAAACACTTTTTCCGCAAAGTATTAAAAACTGCAGACAAGGAGGAGGAGGAGGAGGAGGAGGAGGAGGAGGAGGTAGAGGAGGAGGAGGAGGAGGAGGAGGAGGAGGAGGAGGAGGAGGAGGAGGAGGAGGAGGAGAAGAAGAAGAAGAAGAAGAAGAAGAAGTAGTAGTAGAAGTAGAAAATTTTAAATATCCATAGTCAAAGTCTATCGGGCAAATCGTCACTTGAACTGTCGCAATCTTGCGTTGAGGAATAAGGAGTTGACTCAGCACATTCCTGGGAAAGACTGCTAGGCCCTGCGGGCTCGAAAGTTACTTCCTGGGAAAGACTGCTAGGCCCTGCAGGTTCGAAAGCTACTTCACATCATTCTTTTGAACTGCTTTTAGACAGTTTACACACAGCAAGTCTCCACTCGCAAAGACAAAGATGGATGTTCTGCTATAAGATTTACTGATGCAACTCGAAGATGCACATATATGCGGCGCCGATGCTTCTTGAACGGGTCACGACAATAATTGTGACGATCAATGGACATGTTTATAATTAATTATAAAGTGCGTTGCCCAGGAATCCGAATCATAGTTCCATACTACATCACTAAAATGATTATCAAAGATTTCAACCTATTTGATATACATGTAACCAGCTCTTTGAATAAGGGCACCATTGAACTGCGAACCACGAATGGTTAAAAACACATGACTCAACCGTTTATAAAGTATATTATACAGGACACCACTTATCAGTAGCTTCATGCAATCATGCACGCGGACCTTATTTCATCAACAGACATGGAAAATTCAAAAAAGGTCCAAGACAGCATTCCATCATCTTCCCGAATACTTAAAATCATCATGCAAACACTATGAATACAAATATACTTTCATGTACAGTAGACGTCAAATTAAAAGTCACGTTTCATTTTATTCTGTTTTTGTTCAACAGATTAATAAGTTAACTGGCACAGTTTTAAGTAAACAAAAAACCGTGACGTCTTAAAGCGATTAACAAAAATGCGGCGGGTGGTGCTAATAAGAAACTTGCAATCGATTCGAAGACAAAACTAAGACAAGCCTGAAGCCATACATTCGTGCAACGGTTGTCGCACTAAGACGAAACGTCACTTTTAATATGACATCAACTGTACCTCCTGATGTAGGATTTATCATTGTAGAATAGGGAAAAGAACGAATATTAAAGAGCTGGTAGCAGAAGTCATCATACGTGACATTGTTAAATACTACATCACTAAACTGTTATCACACTTCACATAACATTGCCCGATATAACGAGCACTTAAAATAATGGCACAATTGAACTACGAACCATGAATGGTTTAAATCACATGCCTCAACCGTTTGTAATGTTCATAGTTCCGTACTACATCACTAAAATGATTATCAAAGATTTCAACTTATTTGATATAACCAGCTCTTTGAATAATGGCACCATTGAACTGCGAACCACGAATGGTTAAAAACACATGACTCAACCGTTTATAAAGGGGTCAATCCCTTGGGTAGATAACTTAAATTTGGACGTTATGCTTTAGATTTTGTTGCAACTTCTCATTTTTTTCAGTCCTCATATGAATGTAACTTTGGCGAAAAAAAAATTAATGGTTTACGAAATACATTGTCATGAATAATGAATGTTTCTCCACATTTTTACTCCTTTGCTGAGCCATTAATTTGCTCTCACAGATGTTGCAGGGTTACATTTGGTATCAAATCGATGCTCTTTTGATGCACAACTAAATTATAATATGTGTTTATGATAGAGGTTAAAGGGTTAAAAATTATATGTGTTTATCACACGGTTTACAGAATTCAGACCACTTGCAGATTGAAACTCGACCTATTTTTTTACATAGTGAAAGCCACACCCTGTTGTAATGTTTTTAAAAAAGTCTGAGTATCAGCTATCTCTGGGAACCACAAACGATTGAACATCAGGATGCCATTTTTCTTTTTTTTGGCACCTGTCAGTGTTTACATGCGTCACAAGTGGTGTTACGTAATAATCATCCACACGTATGTAAACTGTGGTTCGCATGACTCCACATATCAGACACTCCTTTTTGTTGTGTAAATGATGATGTAATGCATGTGGGTGGGGGATCACGTGTCGGTTGTAAGAGCAGTGTGCGTGCTTAACAGTGATTTTTTCTGAGACTTCTTAAATCCTAGTTCAGCGCGATCTCTATTAGCTTATACTAATCGTAACATGGTGTCAAAAGTGGGATACTCGTCTCTATGATATCGGAAAGTTAAAAGAGCCATGGAGAAGTATTTAGTTCCCGAACCCATTGGCGAAGGAGAACTGAGCGACCAATGGATTTGGTTTAAAAGATTGTTTGACCAGTTTCTGACGGCAATTGGAAAGGCGAATGCATCGGGTGGGATTAAATTGGCTATTTGCTTTAAGGTGATCGGTCCTAGGATGAATGACGTTGTAGACGCTATTGTATTTGTGGAGGGCGAGGACAGGAGTGACTTTACTGTCGTCGTAGCAAAGCTGGATGTTTAGTGTGCACGGTGCAGTAGCAAGCACGTCACAAGAGATAGGTTTTTCCAGCTAAGAGAGTCCAGGAGAACGATCGATCAGTTTGTCACTGAGCTTAGGAAGAAGGTGAAAGATTATGAGTTTGGAACATTAAAGGACGATCTGATGCTGCATGTCCTCATTCGAGGTCTGGATAGTGAACGCATGCGGCGCCATTTATTTGAGACCGACAACCTGGAGCTGCCCAAAGCGATCCGGATGTGTCAGGGAATAGAGGCAGATCTACAGTCCTGGGGTGAAGCAAAGAATGGCAGTCCTGAAGTGGTTGCTGCAGTCAAGGGAACTACAAAGGAGAGTTTGGATATGAAGATGGTGAAGGTGTGGATTTAGTGAGCTGGGCACCAAATGATCAATGCTCATCGAGTAGGAATGGAGCAGCAATGGGCTTTAGGACACAAGAGTCATGGGTCAGAAGGAATCAAAAGGGTAAAGGATGTTCCAAGTGTGGGAGAGTTCATAAGTACAGGTATGGACAGTGCCCTGCATTTGGTCAAGTGTGCCGGAAATGTAGAGGCACGAACCATTTTGCAAAACAGTGTACTTCTCAGCAAAACGTAACGCAAATGGTGGAGAGCGGTAGAGAGGAAGAAGAGTGTCTTCTTATCAGGGTGGAAAAGATATAGAGGAAGCTGTTGGCAGTGCTATCTGTTTCAGGGAAGAAACGATTGTCGGTGAATCTTACTTGCCAGTTAGATTCAGCAGCAACATGTAATGTGCTGTCCCATAGGGACTACCTGAAATTGGGAAAACCAAGGCAGGAACACAGCAGTATAACGCTAACCATGTATGATGGCTCGGTGCGAAGGTCAATGAGAATGTGCACTCTGCAGTTGGCAGCTGAAGCCATCTCACAGTTGAAGTTTGAAGTTCTGGACACCAAGCATCATTCGCTGCTGTCTTTGGACACCTGTTTGAAGTTGGGACTACTCAAGTACAACATGGAGGAGGTATGTATTGTACACTCAGATCAGGAGCTCACACATTCCAGAATTTGCGAGGAGTACTTGGATCTTTTCAGCGGCATCGGGTGTCTGCCCGGGGAATATGATATCGAATTGGACAGTGCCATACCACCTGTCCAAAATTGACCACGGAAAGTTCCGCACATGATGAAAGCAGCCGTTGAAGAGAAGATCAGCTCATTGGTACAGTGTGGAGGTTTGGCACCAGTAGAGTGTCCAACTGAATGGATCAGTAATCTAACGGCTGTATGGAAGGCGGACAAGAAACAAGTGCATGTATGTCTTGACTCTTGTGACCTAAACAGGGCTGTGAGGCAGAATCATTTTAACATGCCGACACTCGATGATGTTTTGCTGAAGAGATGCTAAGATGTTCAGTTTGTTAGATGCCAAGGACAGATTCCTTCATGTCAAGTTAACTGAGAGGAGTAGTTATTTAACAACCTTTGTAGTCCTAATGGTCGGTATAGGTGGGTGCACCTACCCTTTGGTTTGTCTTCAGCACCTGAAGAATTTCAGCGTCGTTTGCAAGCAGCACTGCAAGGGCTGGATGGAGTGGAAGTTGTAGCTGATGATGTGCTGGTCTATAGAAGTGGGACAACGGAAAAAGAGGCTAGAATACAGCCATGATGAGAGATTAGTCAAGCTTCTACAAAGGGCAAGAGAGGTTAGGTTGAAATTCAACAAGGACAAACTGCATTTGCATCTAACGGAGCTTGTCTACATTGGGTACCACATTTTCGTCAATGGTTTGAGGCCAGACCCAGATAAAGGGACAGCTATCACACAAACACCAGATCAGTTATATGCTCCACAGCTCAGGTCACAGTCACATGAAATGAGTTAGTTTATTGCTCATTGGAATGGTACCTGCATCCTAACAAGTAGCATTAAATGTATGCTTGGTGAAAATGCATGACGAGAAAAATGTCAGCTCTGTAGTTGATTCTATGCGTCATAGTGAATCAAATTACATTCAACAACAGATTATGGTCACTTGTTGCTAATATATTGAGCCTAAATGGTACTAGTGTTTTGCATTTTAACTTTTAATCATGACTTGGACCGATGCAGCAAAGTGCAGAACGCTTGGAACTTCCAGTTAATGACGATAACACTGTTGCTGTAGAAGTGCTTCATCAGTTGGACGATGCTGCAACTGGACTGAAATACTGGTTCATTTCCTGACATTCACTTCATTGTTCACAATTGCTATTTTCTCACAGGACAGAGAAAGGAGGGTGGAAGTTATTGGCTACAAAAGAAGAAAAAGTAATTCCACCTCCTGATGGATGGCAAAAACGAAAGTATCATCTTTTGTGCAAACGTACTACAGGTAATCTGTCCGTCCCTCTATCCATCCATTCATCCTCCATCTATATGACATCAAAAACATGCCTGAGCCCGCCTCCCCACAAGCGGTGCGTCGTTTCCTGGGCATGTGCAAGTATCTGGGTCGGTTCATGCCTCGGCTGTCTGCTACAAGTGAACCTCTTCGACACCTTACAGAAGGAAATGCAGAGTTCTGGTGGACTGAGGCAGAAAAGTGTACTTTCCGTAACATAAAGGACATGATCAACCAGGAATAGTTGTTGACCTTCTATGATGTTCGTAAACCGGTTGTAATTCAATGTGATGCCAGCACAGAAGGTCTGGGGGCTACACTCTTACAAGCAGGACGTCCAGTCATCTCAGTCTCCAGAACATTAACCAAAAGTGAACGTAACTATGTAGCACTGAAGTTAGAGTGTTTGGCGGTGGTGTTTGCATGCCAGAAATTCAACCAGTATATACAGTGTATATGGTAAGAGAGTGACCGTTGAAACTGACCACAAGCCCTTGGAAGTGATGATCAAGAAGTTACAACTGGCAGCTCCAAGATGGCTCCAACGGATGCTGCTGCAGCTACAGCAGTATGATTTGAATGTCGTGTATGTTCCTGTTTCACAACAAGTGGTGGCTGATACCCTGTCCAGAGCACCTGTCGAGGCTGCTCCAAAAGATACTGCTTGTAGGGATGAAGTTATTCACCTGGGATTAAAAGATGCTGTGTTCAAAGAACTGAAAGTGATTTCTGAGCGAGATTTCATCCCGATAAGTGACATGAGGCTGACAGCAGTGGAGGCTGCAAAGAAGGATGTGGAACAGACAGAACTTCGGAAGGTCATCAGCAATGGGTGGCCAAATAAAATGGTTGAGGTACCAGAAGATGCTCGTAAGTACTGGAATTTCAGAGAGGTGTTCACCACACAGGATGGTGTGATCTACAAAGGTGATCAAGTGGTGGTACCGAGTTCACTGAGAGAGGAGTTCTTGCGTCGTCTACATTCAAGCCATCAAGGTCAAGAGTCTACTTTTCGTCAAGCTAGAGATGTGGTCTACTGGCCGGGCATGTTGGAAGATATCAAGCGGGTAACCACAACCTGATCTGTCTGTGAAGAGAACATGCCATCACAAGCCAAACAAGATATCAGAGCACATGAGATTCCAGAACAGCCATGGGCTAAGGTGGGGTTGGATCTGTTCCAGAGCAAAGGAAAAGACTACTTGATAATCGTTGACTATTTAACACATTTCTTCAAAATCTGTCCACTATCCCAAACTCTAACATCGGATGTGATTGTTGCAACTAAGGAACAGTTTGCCCGACATGGACTTCCAGTAGTGGTTGAGAGTGATGGAGGACCACAATTCATGGCCCATGAATTTCAAGTATTTGCATCTACCTGGGGGTTTGTGCATACCTTCTCCTCCCCATATAACAGTCGGTCCAATGGCAAAGCAGAGTCAGCAGTAAAGATAGCCAAGCGGTTATTGAAGATGTGCCTTGATCCATACCTGGCACTGTTAGAATGGAGAAATACTCCCACCTCTGGCATGGGATCTAGCCCAAACCAGAGGCTATTCTCAAGAAGAACTCGGGGTGGCCTGGTGACTAGTCAGGAGAGATTAAAGCCTGAGATCCAGGAAGATATGTGGGAACATAAAATAAGGAAGCAACAAAATAGACAGAGGCCAGCTAAAGTGCAATTAGAGCCCATACAAGTGGGTCAGCCTGTGTTGGTTCAGGACTGGCTTTCAAGGAAAACCCAATGGAAAAGGGGAAGGTGGGTGGACCAGCTGTCTGACAGATCATACATAGTGGACATGGATGATCAAATCTTGAGAAGGAACAGAGTGTTTCTAAGACCCTCCAGTCACCAGCCAGATGTGGATGCGGAAGACAGAATGTCTGATCAAGGACCTACCCAGGTGCTACCCGCCCAAAATGTGGGGAATCCAGCGTTGGAAGTGACTACCCTCCCAAGAGAGGCAATGACTGTTGAACAGGAGGTCAGTACACCTGTGAATGGGGATCAACTTCGAGAAGGGTCATCAGTAAATCAACACCCTCCTGCAGCTGTGGAGAATTTCCTATTGACGGTTACGCCTGTCGTTGGTAAAGATAGAGTGCAAACACGCTCTGGACGAGTTGTGCGGGAACGCACTCGGTTCAAGGATTTTGTGAAGCACACCTAACTCATTATTTAGGAGAGGGGATGTTGTGTAAATGATGATGTAATGCGTGTGGGTGGGGGATCACATGTCGGTCATAAGAGCAGTGTGCGTGCTTAACAGTGGTATTTTCTGAGACTTCTTAAATCCTAGTCCATCGCAATCTCTATTAGCTTATACTAATTGTAACACTCCTTTACCTAATAAGGCATGCGAGAGCTTTAACAAGTACTAGTAATTTTAGTCTGGCGTTTTGTACAGCAATGGCAAGAAACTTCAGAGATTTCTGTTGTGACCCATTCAAGAGTCATATGCATCGTATATACTCGTATCTTCGAGTTGCAATGATAACAGAACATCATTCTCTCTGTATTCGAAGCGGAGATTTAGCATGCTGCAATTGTCTATGTAAACTCAATCCTGAAATAGCGTTCGTAGATACCTCTAGCGGTAGTCACCCTACACAAGCAGTTGTGGGTCCTAGTAACTCAAGTTCCCAACACGGTGCAGGCCCAAGTAGCCCAAATTCCCAACATGGTGCAGGCCCAAGTAGCCCAAATTCCCAACATGGTGCAGGCCCAAGTAGCCCAAATTCCCAACACGGTGCAGGCCCAAGTAGCCCAAATTCCCAACACGGTGCAGGCCCAAGTAGCCCAAATTCCCAACATGGTGCAGGCCCAAGTAGCCCAAATTCCCAACATGGTGCAGGCCCAAGTAGCCCAAATTCCCAACATGGTGCAGGCCCAAGTAGCCCAAATTCCCAACATGGTGCAGGCCCAAGTAGCCCAAATTCCCAACATGGTGCAGGCCCTAGTACCCATGAATCAGCTCCCAGTAGTGTGTTAAGCACGTGCACTCCTGTGAAAACCGAAGATAGTAACAATGATGAGCAGCTTGAGCTATTCAAGGCTAACGAAACACTTGTATTGCATGGAATCTCTCCTACAAGAAAGCGAGCAATGCAAAGTAAAAAATCTTTTGCAGAAAAGATGATGAGATAAGAGAATGTGGTGCAAAGGAACCTAGTTCGGGCTGCAGGAGCAAGCAGTGATGTGCTGCAAAAACATGATGGTGCAGAAATGATACAGCAACTAAAAGACGTTTGACATCTAGGAGGAAAAGGTTAAGAATTTTAACTGTTCTGCCAAAGAGTTGGTGCATAACAAGAATTATGGAAGAGTTGGGTGTCACAAATTGTATAACCAGGTGTGTAAAGAAGCTTGTTGAAAAAAAGGGAATCCTTTCAAGCCCAAATGCCAAGGCAGGAAAGTCATTACCTGAAAGTACAGTGCAATTAGTGAAAAAATTTAACTGCCATGATGATATCAGTCGAGTTATGCCTGGAAAAAAGGATTTTCTATTAGTAAGAAATAAAACTGGAGAGAAAGAGCATCACCAGAAACGGCTTGTGCTTTGCAACCTGACAGAAGCATACAAGACACTTCATCCAGACATCAAAGTTGGATTTTCCAAATTTGCTGAACTGAAATCAAAGGAATGTGTGCTAGCAGGAGCCACTGGCACTCACTCAGTATGTGTGTGCACAATACACCAGACTGTAAAGCTAATGATGGCAGGTGGCCAGCTAGAAGCACTTACAAAAGGTTGGTATACACACTATACAGATTGTTTGGCTGCCATGCAACGTGAACCATCAACTTACAAATGTGTCACTGGAAAATGCCCCAGAATAGAACCATTGAGGGAGGAGCTTCATGGAGGTAAATTCTGTAGAAACTGTGCAGTACAACAGGTGGGTCAGCACAGACCGTGCCAACATTAAGACCTGTGTAGTATCTGTCGAAGAATTTCTTGATGTTTTTTTACTGCATTGCAGAAACTGTAATTGCATGACTTTATTGCTAAGAGAATCAAGCTACCTTTCTAGCAGAAAAAAAAGAAAGCCTTTCATCTGGAGGGTTCTTAGTAATTGCAGACTTTTCAGAGAAATACAGTTTTGTTGTTCAAGATGACGTGCAATCTTTTCATTCGAACAATCTGCAAGCAACAGTTCATCCTTTTCTTTGCTACTTTAAAGATAGGGATGGAAAAATCGATACCATCTGCTTCACAGTAATTTCTGAGAACAAAGAACATGACAATATTTCTGTACACCTGTTCCAGCATAAGCTACTTTCATTCCTGACTGAGCATTTTGGGGATAAGCCCAAGAGGATAATTTACATGTCAGATGGATGTGCTGGTCAGTACAAGAACTGCTACAACTTCACCAATTTGTGTCATCATGAGGAAGATTTTGGAATTCAAGCAGAGTGGCACTTCTTTGCCACTTCTCATGGCAAGTCAGCTGCTGATGGTATTGGAGGAACTGTGAAAAGGACTGCAGCAAAAGCCAGTCTTCAACGTCCATTTCAAGACCAAATCTTGACACCAAAACAACACTTTGATTTTGTGTCTAAGGAGATCAGAGGCATACACTTTGCCTATGCAACCTTAGATGAGTACAATTAGGAAGTAAAGCTCTTGACGGAAAGGTTAAGGTACAGTACATGTAGGACCATCCCTGGAACATGATCATTTCATTCTTTTATCCCTAATTCAATCACTTCTGTTGAAATGAAGCCATATTCGAAAAGAACCACTAAACGTATCGAAATGGTTACTTTTGCATATGCAGATCAGGAGGCTCTACAACTGTCAACTCTGAAAGGCTATGTAACTGTTGCATATGAAGAAAACTGCTGGCTTGGACAAGTTATGAAGGTGGATATGAATACAAAGCTTGTTGAATTTAATTTCCTTCACCCAAAGCTACCAGCTAAGTCTTACTTTTACCCACTTCATCAGGACATCTTGGAGGTAGACCCAACTGATATTCTTACCATCATGAATCCAACAACAGCAGCTGGACATAGATACTCTTTGACATCAAAGGAGACCTCTATGGCACCATAGCACTTCAAGCAAGCAAGCAATGTGGTGGTATGGATCCAGCTGGCCAATGTGGTGTCATGGGTCCAGCTGGCCAATGAGGCCTTGGCACAGCTGGCCAATGAGGTGTGCCAGTCCACGATGGTGAAATCGGGCCAACATTGGGATACTCCTGTTCGGAGGAATGGTGTGATGTCCATGAATGTGAACTAGATGAATGTGAGTGTGAGCGATGTGAACGTGAGTGTGAGTGATGTAAACATGAGTGTGAGCGATGTGAACGTGAGTGTGAGCGATGTGAACGTGAGTGTGAGCGATGTGAACGTGAGTGTGAGCGATGCGAATGTGAGTGTGAGTGATGTGAACGTGAGTGTGAGCGATGTGAACGTGAGTGTGAGCGATGTGAACGTGTTGGTGAACGTAAGTGTGAGCGATGCTCCTGTGCAGGTGAACGTGAAGTGTAAGTGACGTGACTCTGTGGCGTTATATATGATTGACACGACGCACTAGAACGCATGGTCCATACCCTAGTAGCATTCTTCGTCTAACTCTTAATGTAGGCCGTGGAATGAATGGTGGAGTCGTTGGTATATCGATATCGCCGATGTCGATGAACCCAGGATGGGTTGTATGTGGAAGCATTGTGGCGGCCGTGGTACCAATTACAGGAACATGCGTACCTGTAGCCACAGACGAAGCATGGATCAACGGTACGAGTTGGCCCGTCCACATTTGCTGAAGTGGTTGGTGGATCGGCTGTTGCCAGTGTTGACTCATCCACATCTTCCAAAGTGGTTGCTGATTCGGCAGTTGACACATTTGCCAAAGTAGTTGGTGGATCGGCGGTTGCATTTGCTGAAGCATGGGTCATCAGTATGATTGGTGGCACCACACCAGGAGCATGATCAGTTGTGGATGGTGCCGGAGAGATTGATATTGCTGGATCTCGCTTTTTGTTATGAAACAATGTAATGTTTGAAGCAAATCATAAAATGAGCTTAACGCACTAACCTGAACAACGCTCCCATTGTTTTTCTAATAGATGCGCGTGTGTAAAGGAAACAGTTACTAAAAATGACAGTTGTGATAGTGTTGTGATAAGTGAAGATGATTATTACATAACACCACTTGTGACGCATGTAAACACTGACAGGTGCCAAAAAAAAACATGGCATCCTGATGTTCAATCGTTTGTGGTTCTCAGAGATAACTGACTTTTTATTTTTATAAAACAAGGAATGGCTATCTGTAAAAAAATTGGTCAAGTTCCAATCTGCAAGTGGTCTGAATTCTGGTAACCGTGTGATAAACACATATAATTTTTAACCCTTTAACCTCTATCATAAACACATAATATAATTTAGTTGTACATCAAAAGAGCATCAATTTGATATCAAATATAATGTAACCCTTCAAGGTCTGTGAGAGCAAAGTAACACTAGGCGAAAAAGTACATTTACATCTCATTTACGTATAATGTACATTTGTTGTAAATCTGTTGGGACACATTTACTAACATATTTGCAGTCTTGTAAACATGTTACACATTTGCCATTATATTTACTTCACATTTACTACCCTGGAAAATGTGTCACATATTTACAAATGTATTTGCAATACATTTACGTTGCATATACATCATCAGATTTATCGTAATATTTACAAGGCTAGCAAATGTGCAATATGCTCTAATTATACAAGCGCTTATAATACAAGTAATAGGAAAATATTCTAATAGCTATCTCGATCTTAAAATGTGGACATCACGACATTGGATTACCACCATCAAATCGATCTATCCACTTGAGGTACACTAGTTCGATTCTAACATTAGCTTTAACACACATAGGCACGCGCATACTCATACACGTACGGCAGGCTCGCGCACGCATACATATATATTAATCAACGTCGCGCTGACAGCGACCGTGTGTGCGAATATGAACGCCCTTCCCTTCTGTTGGGGCAATACCAGTGACCATGCTCACAGACTGTGCTATTGTGAGCGATATCCGATATGAGTTTAGCCTTGTATCCATGGTGTTTGGTGTTTAGTTGTCATTCAATTAGAATGTCACCTGGAACTAGATGTGGTTTCAGACTGCCCTTCTGTTGGGGTAATGACAGTGACCATGCTCACAGAGTGTGCTAATGTGAGCGATATCCGATATGAGTTTAGCCTTGTATCCATGGTGTTTGGTGTTTAGTTGTCATTCAATTAGAATGTCACCTGGAACTAGATGTGGTTTCAGACTGCCCTTCTGTTGGGGTAATGACAGTGACCATGCTCACAGAGTGTGCTAATGTGAGCGATATCCGATATGAGTTTAGCCTTGTATCCATGGTGTTTGGTGTTTAGTTGTCATTGAATTAGAATATCACCTGGAACTAGATGTGGCTTCACACTGCCCTTCTGTTGGAGCAATGACAGTGACCATGCTCACAGAGTGTGCTAATGTGAGCGATATCCGATATGAGTTTAGCCTTGTATCCATGGTGTTTGGTGTTTAGTTGTCATTGAATTAGAATATCACCTGGAACTAGATGTGGCTTCACACTGCCCTTCTGTTGGAGCAATGACAGTGACCATGCTCACAGAGTGTGCTAATGTGAGCGATATCCGATATGAGTTTAGCCTTGTATCCGATGGTGTTTGGTGTTTAGTTGTCATTGAATTAGAATATCACCTGGAACTAGATGTGGCTTCACACTGCCCTTCTGTTGGAGGCAATGACAGTGACCATGCTCACAGAGTGTGCTAATGTGAGCGATATCCGATATGAGTTTAGCCTTGTATCGATGGTGTTTGGTGTTTAGTTGTCATTGAATTAGAATATCACCTGGAACTAGATGTGGCTTTCACACTGCCCTTCTGTTGGGGTAATGACAGTGACCATGCTCACAGAGTGTGCTAATGTGAGCGATATCCGATATGAGTTTAGTCTTGTATCCATGGTGTTTGGTGTTTAGTTGTCATTCAATTAGAATATCACCTGGAACTAGATGTGGCTTCACACTGCCCTTCTGTTGGGGCAATGACAGTGACCATGTTCACAGAGTGTGCTAATGTGAGCAATATCCGATATGAGTTTAGCCTTGTATCCATGGTGTTTGGTGTTTAGTTGTCATTGAATTAGAATATCACCTGGAACTAGATGTGGCTTCACACTGCTATTCTGTTGGAGCAATGACAGTGACCATGCTCACAGAGTGTACTAATGTGAGCGATATCCGATATGAGTTTAGCCTTGTATCCATGGTGTTTGGTGTTTAGTTGTCATTCAATTAGAATATCACCTGGAACTAGATGTGGCTTCACACTGCCCTTCTGTTGGAGCAATGACAGTGACCATGCTCACAGAGTGTGCTAATGTGAGCGATATCCGATATGAGTTTAGCCTTGTATCCATGGTGTTTGGTGTTTAGTTGTCATTGAATTAGAATATCACCTGGAACTAGATGTGGCTTCACACTGCCCTTCTGTTGGAGCAATGACAGTGACCATGCTCACAGAGTGTGCTAATGTGAGCGATATCCGATATGAGTTTAGCCTTGTATCCATGGTGTTTGGTGTTTAGTTGTCATTCAATTAGAATATCACCTGGAACTAGATGTGGTTTCAGACTGCCCTTCTGTTGGGGTAATGACAGTGACCATGCTCACAGAGTGTGCTAATGTGAGCGATATCCGATATGAGTTTAGCCTTGTATCCATGGTGTTTGGTGTTTAGTTGTCATTCAATTAGAATATCACCTGGAACTAGATGTGGTTTCAGACTGCCCTTCTGTTGGGGTAATGACAGTGACCATGCTCACAGAGTGTGCTAATGTGAGCGATATCCGATATGAGTTTAGCCTTGTATCCATGGTGTTTGGTGTTTAGTTGTCATTGAATTAGAATATCACCTGGAACTAGATGTGGCTTCACACTGCCCTTCTGTTGGAGCAATGACAGTGACCATGCTCACAGAGTGTGCTAATGTGAGCGATATCCGATATGAGTTTAGCCTTGTATCCATGGTGTTTGGTGTTTAGTTGTCATTGAATTAGAATATCACCTGGAACTAGATGTGGCTTCACACTGCCCTTCTGTTGGAGCAATGACAGTGACCATGCTCACAGAGTGTGCTAATGTGAGCGATATCCGATATGAGTTTAGCCTTGTATCGATGGTGTTTGGTGTTTAGTTGTCATTGAATTAGAATATCACCTGGAACTAGATGTGGCTTCACACTGCCCTTCTGTTGGGGCAATGACAGTGACCATGCTCACAGAGTGTGCTAATGTGAGCGATATTCGATATGAGTTTAGCCTTGTATCGATGGTGTTTGGTGTTTAGTTGTCATTGAATTAGAATATCACCTGGAACTAGATGTGGCTTTCACACTGCCCTTCTGTTGGGGTAATGACAGTGACCATGCTCACAGAGTGTGCTAATGTGAGCGATATCCGATATGAGTTTAGTCTTGTATCCATGGTGTTTGGTGTTTAGTTGTCATTCAATTAGAATATCACCTGGAACTAGATGTGGCTTCACACTGCCCTTCTGTTGGGGCAATGACAGTGACCATGTTCACAGAGTGTGCTAATGTGAGCAATATCCGATATGAGTTTAGCCTTGTATCCATGGTGTTTGGTGTTTAGTTGTCATTGAATTAGAATATCACCTGGAACTAGATGTGGCTTCACACTGTTATTCTGTTGGAGCAATGACAGTGACCATGCTCACAGAGTGTACTAATGTGAGCGATATCCGATATGAGTTTAGCCTTGTATCCATGGTGTTTGGTGTTTAGTTGTCATTGAATTAGAATATCACCTGGAACTAGATGTGGCTTCACACTGCCCTTCTGTTGGAGCAATGACAGTGACCATGCTCACAGAGTGTGCTAATGTGAGCGATATCCGATATGAGTTTAGCCTTGTATCCATGTGTTTAGTTGTCATTGAATTAGAATATCACCTGGAACTAGATGTGGCTTCATGGTGTCTAGTTGTCATTGAATTAGAATACGACCTGGATGTGCCCTAAGCTTCTGACATCCTTGTGATATGTGGTTAGTTCACTAAGTACTGTATAGGGTTAATGGACTCTGCTGTTATGTGGGTCCATGGATGTGGTAAGTGAGTGAGGAGTTGTTGATTGGAGCAAGTTAGATGTGTTGTGCTGTTTTGTAAAAGTGCAGCTGCCATGAACTTGTTTATAGTTGTGTTCATGCCCATATATGGAATGGCCTAGTGCCAACAGCTCCTCCCACTTTGAAAAGCTTTGTGTAGCTATGCTTTACTTCCCCTCCTTTTGTTAGTGCTCCTCTTACCCTATCCTCTATGACGTTTGATTTTTTTCACTCACAATTTCAAATCCACTCTATTTTAGTAATACATGAGTGACAGCTTTAATCATTACAACTGGAAAAATTCATACATGATTGAAATCATAATTTATGACACTGTCCATTGTGTACATACATGTATGTAATTATAAAAAAAACCTTCTGTTGTAGTGGGCAGATATAAAGAACGCTTTCATCATTTAGCTTTGTACTTGCTGCAACAAACTGTGAGTGTATTCTTTGTACTGGTAAGAATGATGCTGGGCCAAATGGTTCATACAGATTAGCGCACCACACTTGTGATGATGTAGCATGATGACTCTGGTAGTGTTGATACCATTTGACAAATGCAATAATATGTGATTTTGTGTTTCCAAGCATGGTGTAATTGTGTTGAAAATAATTCATAACATGCCCTGGGCAAAGTTCTTCTGTAGTTTTGTCCACATGACCATCTTTACCACACCATGCTGCAAGGATGTAGCATGATCTTTTGGAACGGCTTCCTATTGATCCATACACTGTGTTTCCATTTTTGATGTATGTGTATGACATAGCACGAAATGAAATATGTGTGTTAATAACATCTTGTTTGTACATCACTTGATATGCATTGGCCAAATACAGTGTACTGTCTCCATCAAGGTAGTGCTCTGATGCAGCTCCTGATAAACAATAGGGAGCACTGATGGACCAGATGCTGGTGGGCACATCATGAACTGATAGTTTTGAACAAGCAATAACTGCACAATACTCCATGCCATGTTCTGAGCACATATCATTTAATGTACCAGTGCTGAAATCTTTGTTGAACAATTGTTGCATTGTTGTCGTCTGTACATTCAAGCACTCTACAGGAATATTCAGATTGTCAACTTGTACATCATGCATGAAGTGTTGCTTGAACTGAACTTCCACTGATCGGTTATTGGTTCGATAGTTACCCAGTATACCATTGTACCTTTCAAATGAAAAAAGTCAGAATGCATAAACAGGCCCATAATCCTTAATGCATTCAACTAGATGTGTATGCATATGCATATTTGGAGTGACTTTCTCAATGCCATACAATCTCTCAAATTCAATACAAAATTTTACTAGTAGGTCATGACCTTGTTCTGCCTCTTCAATTGTTAGCATTGGTGACACTAAGATTTGACATGCGCGAACAAAAAGATGCCAACAATTTAAATGTGTCTGTTCCAGCTCACCCTCCAGCACATACATTGAAAGGGTCATTGTCCATATTTTCCATTCATCTGCTGTAAATGAACTAAATCCAGAAGCAATTTTATGTGGTATTCTTCCTAATGATGACGGAAATGCACATTTATCCACCTTTGATTGTAAAATGGTATGGCGATTTTTTGGTATAATGGGGGAATCTTCATTTAACCATATGTTATTCATTACATGTTTCGCAGTACCTAAAAAGAGGTTATGCATGGCATCAATGATGTGAAACCTTATGCAATCAAAGTATTCCAAATGCATCAGAGATGTAAATCTTGACCCACTCAGCGACTCAACTCTTTGCTTTGCAGCATTGCTGACTTGCTGTTGTCCTAAAAAGGCTTGTGCACGATGGTCGTCCTCTTTGCGTGGGGCTGAAACTGTATTGAAATCACCACCATAACACATGGCCCCATTATCTGGGTTTGTCTCAAAAATTTTTGTGCACTTTGAGCAACCACATTTTGCCATGTGGCCATAAAAGCCACACACCTTTCTTGTTGCTTGGTGTGTCACAGGCTACACAAAGCAAAGCAGCTCTTAAAGTGATGGGGTCATGTGCATCTGGGGATAGTATTTGAATTCCATCTTTCCATAAAATGTTTAGCTCCTCAACAAGTGGATCAAGGTATGTATTGATATGCAACGAAGGCTCATGGGGACCTGGTATTAAACCAACTAAAATAATGTTTTCTTTTTTAAAGCGCATTGATCTTGGCAGATTCAGAATGACCAAATAAACAGCACCAACACTATAAGGGGAGTGTTTGTAAGGATTGAACCAATCCACATTCAGCATTAGTCCTAAATTATTAGGAGCAGCTAAAAAAGGAGTGTTATTTACATGCATGAACTCCTTCCACACTCTACCATCATATATGTCATGCAGTGCATTGCTAGGGATAGTTCTTTGCCTCCATTTTTCACAGGCTAGCAGGACACCTGGACGACTAAAGTGCAATTTCAATGATTCTGCAAGAGATTTGTAACAATACATTTTGTGGGGATATGCTCTCAATGAACCATCCTTTAGTTTTATTCTAGCCACCAATGGTGAGCCACATGGTTTTCTACGAGCTCGATGAGGATGCTGGGGGTACTCGCAATATGTGCAAACGTTTTCTATAGTAGTGAGTACATCATCTAAATTATATATGGAGTGACATTTAGGACATACAACAAACTTGATAAAACTATTTCTGTTAACACGTAAGATGTTTCGTAAGCTTCTCAAAGACTTAGGAAAGATGAATGATATCGAGGCTAATAGTGGGGAAAACTGTTTCAATATAAAGCAGTAGAAATGCAAAACAGTTAGCAAGGTGTCGATGGTGTTAATTCCAATATTGTACCGACAAAACCATTTCAGTAGAATGGTTAGAAAACAGATTATTACGGCATTGCTTTCCTTGAGATCGATTCTTCCTCTACATCTTCAGCTGTCGGCATTACATGATTTGGAAGGAGATCTGAAGTGCTATTACCTTGAAATCCTCATCAATGTCTGCAGCATGGTCATCCCACATTTCTCCATCATCTATTATTTCTTCCTCTTCGTAGCCTTTTTCAAGTTCTCCAATTTCTTCATCCTGATTATCTTGCATATCTATTGTGTGGTATTCAAGCAATCGGTTAATGATTCGCAGCGACAATTGCATGCATAGTGTGGTGCGATTTGTGTAGTGTATACACTAGCAGATACAATAATTGAAAGCAGCATTTTTTACCTTCTGCTTCGTCTGAATCATATATGCTTACATTTAAACATTGCTCGTTCTCCAAATCGCTCTCATCTGATGAAGCTGCCGCTAATACATTTTTCATTGCCCACGAATTCGACGATGCGTCGAAATATAGCTTTCTATGCTTCAGGTACGTATTTGACGAGACTGTTTCACGACAGTGTGGGCAATAACGACGGTTACGAGGCATTCTCAACTTGAATTGCTTAGCCAGCGCTTAGATTTGAAATCTCTGCTCAGTAATTACGTCATACAAACCCGCGTGGACCAATGGGAATATTTGCGCCAAATAGCATATTGCTGCATCTGTCCATTCATAGCTTCTGTCGTACATTTTAATGATCTGCGTATCAAGAATGTCTTTGCCGTTTGTCACTCCCAGTCGTGTGAATGTATCTCGTCGGCCTATTCTACCTCGCTCTGGTAAATCATTCATTATGCAATGTATTTTTAAATCACTGAAAATATATTGCATCGACACCGACTATGATATATATATTAGGAGGGTCTCCCGCTAGCGCTGGATTGGACACTACTTGCCAAGAAAAAATCCTCTCTTCTCTTCAAAGTTTGCAGGATCAGATAGCAGAGTTGAGAAGCTCTACAGCTACCTCATCGACAGCCGCCACAGCGCCGGAACCACCGAAGGAGAAAAGGATTGCCAAGGAATTGTCGGTACGCTATTTCGTGTTGTCATGGTTATCTTGCACACTGAACCACGGCCTTTTATTGCAAATATACAGTCTGCCATCCATAGCACTGTGAAACACCTGCGCGATCAGACAGAGAATGCTATGGAGTGGAATACCTTCCTAAGGTACATGAGGTCATCAACATGCATTACTGATGTACTGCATGATGAAGTTTCACAGATATTGCAAACCGGCGTGTAACGGATGAGGTTGTGACTGCTTGTCAGAGCGACAAATTTCCCGCTGCTGTCGTCCGAAGTAGCCACGCATCTATTAGTATTTAAATTCTTTTTCCGCGGTACATACGTTGTATCATTCATGCAGAAGCCGCTAGGATATACTTCGCTAGCTTAAAGCGACGCTCGAAAATGGTACTGGCTGGAAAGCTGGACGAATCCAAAAAGCGGCAGCGAAAGGTCCAGCGAAAGCACAACGTGAGTCGTATTGTGCAATCTAACACTGAAATTAATACACCATTCATTTTTATAGAAAGCACATAGCAGGATGAACGCCTGCACTACTTCCACGGCTATTACTGCCGAGGAGAAAAATGAGGCAACAAAGATCCTCACTGTAGACTTTATGTCTTCAGAAGAAACAGGGCAGGAGACAGCTGGGAGCGATAATGAACGGGTGCCACCAGCTACCATTTTCAAACTTCGTCCACTTCCTTGGCGGAGCGACAGGGCGAATTCCATTATCGCCAGCATGGACCGAAAGGCCCAGCGCAGGAGCTCAGATAGAGCAAAGGAGATGTGCCGCAAGCGGTACAATGGCGATCCGTCAACTCGGCAACCGCCTCCATCTGCTCCTGCGTGGGCCGTAAAGGAACTTAGCTAGCTTTGCTCTTGTGCGTCGCTGTGTTTATATGTATGCATAATATGTAAGATATTAAAAGTTTAGCGCAATCATTCAATTTATAACCAATAGCTATAGGTTTGCAATAGGTATCCACAGTGCCTATAAATGTAACGCAAATATCACATTTACTCCAGCATTTACTTACGTGCAAATGTGAGTAAATTGCACATATACCATGTTTACATACCAGTGTAAACACTGTGTAAATACGACATTTGCAAAATTGTAAATAGATGTAAATGTAAGTAAATGTCACATATACATCACATTTACATAATATTTCCATACGGTGTAAATGCACTGTTTCATCCAGTGTAATGGCTCAGCAAAGGAGCAAAAATGTGGAGAAACATTCATCAATGTATTTCGTAAACCATTAATGTTTTTTGATTATTTTTTTTCACCACAGTTACTTTCATATGAGGACTGAAAAATATGAGAAGTTGCAACCAAATCTAAAGCATAGCGTCCAACTTTAAGTTATCTAACCCAAAGTATATTATACAGGACACCACTTATCAGCAGCTTCATGCAATCATGCACGCAGACCTCATTTCACCCACTTTAGACACAAATGGAAAATTCAAAACAGTCCAAGACTGCATTCCATCATCTTCCCGAATACTTAAAATCATCATGCACACACGATGAATACAAATATACTTACCCCCTGATGTAGGACAATTTTTGATACATCAAATGTTGTAGAAAAAGGAAAATAACAAATATGAACGAGTAGGTAGCAAACGTCATGATATGTGACTAGCAAAACAAACAAATCAAATCAGTGGTAAATACTTGTCACTAAATGGTTATCACACTACACAGAACATTGTCCCCTTTTGAATACAACCAACACTTAGAATAATGGCCCCATTGCAAACCATGAATGGTTTAAAACACATGCCTAAACCGTTGATACAGTATGTTATCCAGGAAACCATTTATTAACAGCTTCATGCAATCATGCATGCAGACTTCATTTCACCCACTTTAAACCCAAAAAACTTACCAACTGATGTAGTATGATTTTTGATTTACCAGTGGGAAAAGAACAAATGATAAAGCGGATGTTGGCAAATAATCAAAAACTGCATTCCATCATCTTCCCGAATACTTAAAATCATCATACACACACTATGAATACAAATATACTTACACTCTGGTGTAGGATGATTTTTGAATTATCATTGTAGAAAAAGGAAAAGTACGAATAATTAAGAGCTGGTAGCAGAAGTCATGATACGTGACTAGCAATGCAAACAAATCAAACAGTGTTAAATACTACGTCACTAAATGGTTATCACTCTTCACATAACATTGCTGGATATAAGGAGCACTTAAAATAATGGCACAATTGAACTATGAACCATGAATGGTTTATATCACATGCCTCAACTGTTTATAATATTATCCAGGAAACCACTTATCATCAGCTTCATGCAATCATGCACGCAGACCTCATTTCATCCACTTCCTACAGAAATGGAAAATTCAAAACAGTTGACGACTGCATTCCATCATCTTCCCAAGTACTTAAAGTCATCATGCACACACTATGAATACAAAAATACTTACCTCCTGATGTAGGATGATTTTTGATTCATCATTGTAGAAAAAAGGAAAGAACGAATATGAAACAGTTGGTAGCAGAAGTGACTAGCAATGCAAATAAATGGTTATCACACTTCACAGAACCTTGACCCCTATTGGATACAACCAACACTTAGAATAATGGTACCATTGCAAACCACAAATGGTTAAAAACACATGTCTAAATCATTGATAAAGTAAGTAATCCAGGAAACCACTTATCAACAGCTTCATGGAATCATGTATGCAGACTTCATTTCACCCACTTTCAACCGAAATGGAAAGTTCAAAATAGTCTGAGACTAACAATTGTATTAAGTAACTACATGTACATATGGACAGCAGTTAAACCTAATAGCACACACTGAACTAGTGACTCACTTTATCCATATCAGCTCCAGCCTTCAACAGCATCTTGACAACAGCTGTATGACCATTTGCAGCTGCACCATACAGTGGTGTCTGCAACATGAAAGAGATGACATCCATAAACTCCTATGTCACCTTAGCACCAAGTACTGGTACACAGCAGACCTTAACCAATTATAAAGTGCGTTGCCCAGGAATTCGAATCATAGTTCCATACTACATCACTAAAATGATTATCAAAGATTTCAAACTATTTAACGAATACTTAAAATCATCATATACACACGATGAATACAAATATGCCTACCCCCTGATGTAGGACAATTTTTGATTCATCATTGTAGATAAATGAAAAGAACGAATATAATAGATTTGGTAGCAAAAGTCATAATATATGACTAGCAACGCAAACAAATCAAATCAATGGTAAATACTTGTCACTAAATGGTTATCACACTGCACGGAACATTGTCCTCTATTGGATACAACTAACACGTAGAATAATGGCACCTTTGCAAACCATGAATGGTTTAAAACACATGCCTAAACCATTGATAAAGTATGTTATCCAGGAAACCACTTATTAACAGCATCATGCAATCATGCATGTGGACTTTTTCACCCACTTTCAACAGAAATGGAAAGTTCAACACAAATCAAGACTGCATTCATCATCTTCTCAAATACATCATACACACAAATATACTGACACTCTGGTGTAGAATGATGATTTTTGATTTATCACTGTAGAAAAAGAAAAAGTACAAATATTAAAGAACTGGTAGCAGAAGCCATCATACATGACTAGCAACGCAAACAAATCAAACAGTGTTAAATACTACGTCACTAAATGGTTATCACACTTCACCTAACATTGCTGGATAACGAGCACTTAAAATAATGGCATTATTGAACTATGAACCATGAATGGTTTAGATCACATGCCTCAACCGTTTATAATGTTATCCATGAAACCATTCATTAGCAGCTTCATGCAATCATGCTCATTTCACCCACTTTCGACATAAATGGAAATTTTAACATAATCCAAGACTGCATTTCATCATCTTCCAAATACATCACACACAAATTCAAAAACAATCAACTTACCCGCTGTTGTTGTATGATTTTGGATTTACCATTGGAAAAAGAATGAATGATAAAGCAGATGTTGGCAAATGTCTTTATTGCATCGCAAACAAATCAAATTATTGATACAGAGTACATCTTTAAATGGTTATTACACTGAATAGAACATTTAAACCGATTTGATATAACCAGCCCTTTGAATAATGACACCACAATGAACCGCAAACCATGAACAGTTTAAAACACATGCCTCAAGCATTGATAGAGTATGTTATCCAGAAAACCAATTATCATCAGCCTAATGCAATCTTGCACACGGACCTCATTTCACCCACTTTCAACAGACATGGAAAATTCAAAACAGTCCAAGACTGCATTCCATCATCCTCCCGAATACTTAAAATCATCATGCACACACGATGAATACAAATATACTTACCCCCTGATGTAGGACAATTTTTGATTCATCATTGTAGAAAAAGGAAAAGAACGAATATATGAAAGAGTTGGTAGCAAAGTCAAACTACATGTAATAACGCCAAATCAGTGGTAAATACTCATTACTAAATGGGAGGTTTAACGCAACTGGTCCTTTGCGGGTTTAGGTGTAGCTGTGTGATTCAAGGTAGCAATTAATTAACGGTATGCATTAATAAAATACATAGTACAAAAAACATGAAATCAATAACTTGTTTATCATGTGCCATAATAAACAAGTTACAGCTGTTACACTCTCAAGCTCGCCAGCTTCAGGAATTGCTAGACGACACTGAGTCAATTTAGTGATGCAGAATCTTCCAATAAGTGAGAAATGCTTGGAGGAAATACGACAGCACCAAACAAGATATCCTGTTTGCAGACAGCTTAAAGCATAATGCAAAGATGGATGGCCTGTGATGAACACACTTAAAGGACCTGTCAAACATTATTGGTGTGCTTCTGGAGAGTTCACTATTCAGGTACTAATGAGAGGAAGTGGACTTCTAATCCCAGGCATGGGCAGACAGTTGGAGGACTTTATACTATATGCTGTTCAGTGTGTTTTAAGGAACAAACTCAAAGGGCAGAGCCACTCATACCAACACCATTACATCATCTTCCATGGGAAAGAGTTGGCACTGACTTGTTTGAGTGGAAGGAATCATCATATCTGAAGTCTGGTTGTTGACTAATACTCTAGATTAATTGAAATTGCTAAGCTTTTAGCAACTACAGCGGATAGTGTCATTACACACATGAAGTGTCATGAGACAGTACAATGGACCTTAGTTTTCAGTATCTAAATTCTCATCATTTGCCCAGGAATATGGATTCTCACATGTCACCAGCAGTCCAAGGTTTCCCCAAGCTAATGGTGAAGCTGAGCCGGCAGTAGCTACTGTGAAGAACTTGTTAAAGAAGTTAGTGGATCCTTATTTGGCCTTGCTTGTGTATAGGACAAGGCCTTTGAAGAACGGATACAGCCCTTCAGAACTCCTGATGTGTAGGAAACTCCTTTCTACGCTTCCTATCCATCCTTCACTACTGCCTAAGAAGGTGCCCAATGCAGAGGTGGTCAAGCAAAAGGAGGAACATCTCAGACAACAGCAGAAAGTGAACTTTGACTCCCATCATGGGTGAGTCCATTGCATACAAGAAATACAGTGTGGATCAAAGACCAAAAGTCAACAGCTATAGTAGTGAAGGAGGAGGCACCATGGTCTTATGAAATAGCTGTTGGGGGTGGAACATTGAGACGTAACAGACGACAGTTAGTTCAGTATCCTGGCTATGATGTACGATCATCGAACCTTATATAACAACCTGAGGAATCTACTCCTGATGACAGTGCACTACAAAGTGATGTATCACATAATGCGCCCCAACAAATGGATGTTATGCCACAAAAGAGGAAGACCCGGAACAGGAAGTCGATGATACTTGTGGAGACAACACACCATTAAGTTCTATTCACCTTAGGTATAACTTTGCGTAAATCCTATGTACTTCGCACACATTGCAGTATCTACAGTGTTCCAGAAAGCTTTAATGCCTTCAATTGGATCATTCTTACCCTTTGGCTTCACTTCCTCTTTAAGTTCGTTTCAGAGTTTTCTATTTGGGTTAATACATGGCAACTCAGCTGGTGTTCTCCACCAGTTCACCCCTATTGCACAAGCCAATCTTGTGCATAGTTTGAGGTATGCTTTGGGACGTTATCATGTGATTGATGGATATCCATACGCATTACTTACATATTGAGAATTTAGCAATGCAGAAAATATACAAAATTATAGATACATGACACAACGTAGTATACACATCAGTACAGCATAAAATGGTTATCACATTACACAACTACCCTATTAAAAATAACCGGCTCCAAAAAAGATCACAGTATGAACATTAAAACCACATTATACGTTGAGTTGGGTTAAACAATATTGTGAATTGGTACTTGATCCAAGTGTGCTCAGGTACATGCGTGTAGTTTCTTGACATTTTGTAGCAGTGGTGCTCTAACTATATCTATACCATGGTCCCTTGATCATGTACCAGCCATTCACACACAAATATGCACATGCATAACACAAACTCCGCCTACAGTACATTACTGACCATTGCATCATCACTTGACTACACACATACATGTGTGCTGCTCTGTGATGTCAAATCCTCACCCTCATTAGAATCAGATCACACATATGCACATGCGTGTACCTCATATGTATCATTGACGTTGACACCAAGTGACAGGAGTCGCTGAACAGTTTCCACATCACCAGCCCTGCATGCTGCAACTAACTGTTGATGAAACCAAATTATGTACAGGGCATTCTGATCAAGTAGCACAACTTCAGAGGGCAATGCAATGATGGCATTATTGTCAATGAACATAGGTTGATGTGTTTAGTGATATTGAATACCAAATGCAAAGTTCATTCACATGCTCCAAACTACCCAATGTCCTGGAATAATTCTTCATCACCAAGGTCTTACGATGATTTGCACTCATTTCAAACCACTGCAAATGGCAATATTATACATACAATGGTGATTCGATTTATCTCCAAGTGAAGTTGATGAAACGATATGACAACTACCCTACAGCTTTCCAAATACAAATATGTTTGTCTATTTAAAGTACCACGCAGTACATCGCATTTGAATCTCTTGTTTTACCTAGCTAACTCAGGTGTCAAGTGAATCACTTTTCTGCTTCTCTGATATTGCCGCAATTTCTCATATTTACTTGTCTTGATACAAATAAAAAATAAGCCAATTACCTACTTCATAACTTGAATGGTCCTAGAAATAAATTATACTGAATATTTTTTTTACAACATAATTCAGCTAGGTGGGCTCATATCTCTCCCACTACAATGCAGATACTGGTATAATTGGCATCAAAGTGAAGCAATTCTTAGTGCCACTTAACGATTTGAATCATTTTTCTGGGTGGTGAAAGGGTTTCCCAGCAAAAAATTCTTGGGCAAGTCTTGCCCAAGATACCTAAGATCTTGCATTCTTGGGCAAGAAGTTTCAAAGAACTTGGCAAGATCTTACAGTTGTCAAGAAATAAATGCCGCGTCTTGGCTGCAATCGCAAGAATGCAAGAAATAATATTTTTTCTTGGCAAGATCTTACAGTTGTCAAGAAATAAATGCCGCGTCTTGGCTTCAATGGCAAGATTGCAAGAAATAATATTTTTTCTTGGCAAGATCTTGGCAAGATCTTACAGTTGTCAAGAAATAAATGCCGCGTCTTGGCTTCAATGGCAAGATTGCAAGAACTAATTTGCTTCTTGGCAAGATCTTACAGTTGACAAGAAATAAATGCCGCGTCTTGGCTACAATGACAAGATTGCCAAGAACTAATACTGCTTCTTAAAGATGTCAACTAAGTTTTCATTACGCTAGTAAGGCCTACGTACATTAATATATCACCTGCAGCTGATTGTGTGGAGTCCGCTAAACCTTACCTTAGGATAGTACGTGATGGTAAATGAATAGTAGGGTCCCTAGGAGTTGCGTATTCTCTATACCGAGTTCGTTTGTCTAGTGATGAGCGCCAAAATTATATTTTAATATTCTAATTTTCTAATTTCCAATATTTCCACTTGTTCAACTTGTATTCTACAGCTAGCTGAGAATAATGTCTCGCCCTCGCTCTGTTAGATCCACAAAAGCTCCTCTGGAAATCACAAAAGACAACAGAGGAAGAGAAGCGCAGCCCCGCATGCTCCTTTTAAACCACGTAAGTGATCGCATGATCCCATTGCTTGTGATCGCGCGCGCTTTTAAAATAGGGTGGCGTATTATACTATAACGTATTGTACTTCATTTGTTTCATCGTTGGCAAGGCATTCAGTATACATGCTCACTTTCAAAAAAGAGTGCTTGTATACGTACATGACCACAAAGGACATATGAATAGAGACACTAACCTCTAGATCATGTATTCATATGCGTTGTGAAGGAGAAGAATAACAACGACGTACGGCATACGCTTTGGTGCAAATAAACAACCTTGTACTTTTAATTACAGGTAATTAGCGAAACCTGCTAGCAAGCGCTTTTGGTACTATTGATCCGTGCTAATCAGCATGTGATTTATATTGTATGTTTACAAACGTAATTGGTGTACAATTACTAAGATCCATAGGTGGAGTACCACATCTTTGTACTGTGAGTATTTTATTATTTATCTTTTATGCACTAATACTTGTTTAGAAAGTTTAAAATCTCTGTGTGGAGGCAAAATCTACAGATGTTTGAGGAGCTCATCAGTAACCTTTACCAGAGCATCATTATATATACTTGCATACAGAATGTTGCCAACTTTGAAAATGGTTGTAGATATTTTGCCCTTGTATGACCAAACTATTTCAATTCCTAGCTTCAGGTCATCTTCAGAGAGATGATCCTTATCAGTTGACAAAGATGTAAGACATCAATCAAGTAATAAGTAAGTTTAAAAATTACAAAGTGTGACCAACTTGACAAGACAGATGGGTGAGCTCATGCACTGATGCTGTGAAATTGTTGGCAGACCATTTGCCAACAGAATCTAGCACGTTAGAAAGGGTAACTTATTTCTTTTTTATAGGTGTCTGAATCACAGTTTACAGCTATACAAAGAACTACTATACCACCTATGCAGGTATATTTATTTTTTTGTTGTACCTGCTTAAAACGTGTACCCTCTTTAAATAGAAAAAACCACAAGCACGTCAGGTTGTGGTAACTGCATGGTGCTCAATGTCAGGCAAGTGGCAGCAGTCAAGATCAGCAAAATCTGAACAGTTCGTTATTAATTTTCACTGCACATTTATAAACGTGTATTTCATTTTAGGAAAGTGTAGTAAACTTGCTGTTTTCAGCAAGCTGAGAGGGGGATAATGAATACTAAGATCTCACTCTCACCAAGACGGGTGAAGCTCATTGATAGTAAATTGATCATACAAATATGTAAGCAATCAAGACACATGCTTTCCACACAATACACAGATTGCATTGTGGCCAGCAGGCATATGTCAACAATTGCTCCCAAATTCGTGATAAAATGTGTGAAAAAAGTGGCAAAACCAGCAAGTGAGAGCCAGCAAGTGAATGTCAGCACTGAACAATCATGTAAGACAATTCTTTTTTACATTTCTCATATAATCCTGGCTTGATTTAAAATGAAATTTAAATGTAATAATCACAAATGTGTTTATTACTGGTCTGTGCATTGGAGTATATGATGATTTTTGCTAGACAAACAACTTTTCTACTAACATAATAATACAAGAACCATGCATGGATAGTATGGAACTAGCCAAGAATCTTGCCAAGGAACGCAGGAATCTTGCCCAGGAAAGCAAGAATCTTGCCAAGGAAGGTAGGAATCTTGCCAAGGAAGGCAGGAATCTTGCCTAGGAAGGTAGGAATCTTGCCTAGGAAGGTAGGAATCTTGACCAAGAACGCAGGAATCTTGCCCAGGAAAGCAAGAATCTTGCCCAGGAGAGCAGGAATCTTGACCAAGAACGCAGGAAGGCAAGAATTTGGCGGCCATAATCTTGGATCTTGGCTAAGATCTTAGGCAAGATACCCAAGAATCAGGGCAAGATCTTAGGCAAGATTAAAATTCAAGATCTTGTCTTGCCACAAGATCTTGCCCAAGAACTTTTTGCTGGGAATTCAAAAATACGAGTTGCTTATGTGAAGCAGAAAAAGTGATTGATTTTGTATGGAGTGACCCTCAGTGAAAATCCTTGGATGGTGTAAAGTGAAGTCTTGGACAGTAGACTACTGTATAGCGTGCATCTTATTACATTTCAGGCAAAAGAGTTCCAGAGAACCCACACAGGTTATAACCTGCCTACGGGGGTGGAAGCACATATAACAACACATGCAAACCAGCCAAGTAAACATATTCGGTTTCTTTTCTCCAGCGACACCTTTTGGCCGAAGCAAGGCAGCAAATATTCATATCACAAACAAAGCTGGAATTCTCTAATTAAAGCCATCTCCCCTTATATATACCTATACATCCTCCCCCATCTGTAAATCACCAATCAATGCGAGATCCACTTATCCGGACATATTTAAAAGGTTACTTACAAAAGCAACATACCTCATTTGTTGCAGGAGTTGCACTTCGCTTTGCATCCAAGGCCGCTTCATGTAAATGCAGCCAAAATGTTTGACCAAAATACGTCATGATGATAAGTGACGGGTTATGTTATTAATTAATCAGGCGTAAACGTAGCAGAGATTTATTGTTGTTTTACTGATGAGTGCACACATGTAACCAACAGTATGTCGCATAATCGTTATACGCTCCTATACGCGTGTTTAATTTTACTGTCTTTACAAGTGATCATGGGAGAAGAACATTAATGCAAACAAAAGATATTATAACAATATACAGATCATTGTTCCAATCGTGCAGAAAAACAGTTTTCTTTACAGACACAGCTTGAATTGCACATTAGCGCTAGCCAAGAGACACATACATACAGACCTGTCAACAAGCGGCTTGTAAGAAACGAAATGAATGACGGTAGTTCTTGTCATCAAAAGACATTCGTAATAGTCCAACATTGGTCCTCTCAATGGCACTCCATAATTTCCAAATTATCAGCAACACAAAGAGTACCCATCTCTGTATCAGAACAGCCAATCTCTTTCTGTAATAAAATGTTTAAATTTGTGCACTAAAATATAATTTCGTTCCTTGCGGCATCTTGTAAGGAGTGGTTAAATGCCCTACCAATTTCATCACTTGGACTACGCATGATGATGAAACTGTCTATGGGACGTTACCTTTGTATAGAAGTCAGTTTGCCACACTGCCAGAAATTTCGGACATTGATTACGCACGCGATACCGCGCACATCCGTTCACGCCCATTGAAATGTATGGGAAAATGTATTTTTGTTCAGCAAAAAAAATGACAGAAATCAAAATGCCAAGCAAGATGTTACTGAAAGACATCATAAACTATGCTTTATTGATGAAGCAAAAAATTTCAGGGTCTATCTGTCGCCTCTAAAACAACACGTCCATAGACACCTGTACAAATTTAGGTGTTTTTTTTTTCAAGACCATTGTACATTTTTCTCAGGATAAGGGATAGTTGTGGTAAATGCGCACTTGGGTTATGTTAGCCAGATCATCAAGGTAGGTGTCTGATACCGTACTGTGTAGAACACTCTTTGCCCTACTTCTCAAGGTTCCTGAGCACTTTTAGTAGTTGAGGTACATGTACTGATATTCTCGCAATGCTTTAATTAATACGTAATGGACGCGAGTACCTGGCACTGGGAAAATGCTTGCCCTGAATCAGACTCACTCAGGTATGTTACAAATGCGGTGCTAAGGTGTTGTACATGTGCATAACAATCATAGCTATCTATGTTGCACCGCCCGGACACAAAATCCTAGGATAAAGTGTCCCCCCGGACACTTTTTCCTAGGCATATGTGTCCCCCCGGACACTTTATCCTAGGAATAAGTGTCCCCATCTAGTTTCTAGTGTCTCCCCTGGATATTCTATCCTAAGGTAAAGTGACCCCCCCCCCTCCCCCCCCCCCTCCGCAAAGTGTCTCCCCAAACACGCGGTATTATATTTCCATGGCATCCCTCGATGCCGCGCCCTCCACATCCAACCAGCCATACCCACTTATTACAACAGCCCCTAGCTGTCACGATGTCACCGCGCTCGCGCATTTAGCTGTATTTTAATTCGATTCATATAATAGCATGTGCTCCAAATCAAGTGAAGCTATAGTGCAAGAAGTAAATAAATGATGCAAAGAAATAATGTTTATGAATGAAATGATTTCTTGCATGAAGAACAATACCAATTTGTATTGGACATCAGTACGGTAGTGGAAATGCTTTCACAGTTCTCATGAAACCACTCTTTGCACTTGTCACACTGTGCCATCTGACCATATTTTGGCTGCCTACATTTGCAAAACAGTTCAATAATTACTTCAGAACATGCTTGTTTACTAGGTCTTGTTATCTTTCTCCCTGCAAAATTGGTTATACTGAAATGTAAAAAGCAATCAAGTAGGTGCTTTCTCATTGAAGAATGCTTGTAGACCATGTTACTGGGGCATGCAAATTCAAATGCCAGTGCAAATAACCCACAATCTGAATAACCCTTTTGCCTTTGTACAGGCAATTCCTTCTCCTTTGAATTCAATAAACAACTAATTTGTTCTTCTGTAGAAGCAGAGAGGGATTCACATTGGTTGCAATCATACAGATTCACTTCTCCTACTTTGCATCCAATTGTCGAAATTGTAATCCAATGGTTACCATCTATATGCAGGATTTGAACAAATTCTGTTGACTGAACATCAAATTGAAGATTCATGCTTAGTAAAATGTTCTGCAGCCCACAGATGTGAGGAAATGTATATTTGATAATGATTTGTCCTGCATTTACAATGTTATCTGTAACCCAACTTCCATTAAGAAGTGCATTATAATCTGACATCAGCAAATGCAGTGATTCGATCCAAAATGGTGCTGCAATGGTTTTGAATGCTTGAGGTTTTTTAGGCACCGAGGATGATGTTAAAACAGTAGAATTTTTTCTTGCTGATTTTTGTACAGTTGAAGCTGTGAGTGACTTGTTCCTGTGCTGAAGACTCTCTATTGACACTGATGGCAGTTTACATATAGGGGGAAAACTCATACAGTTCAAAGGCATTAACAAACCGCAGTTTTTTTGTGGGGTGCTTGTTGCAAAGTTGTCAAAGTTGTTTTGTACTGCATCACTGCCACAGTAGCATGATTTTTCAATGTATTCATGACTTAAAACATGGGTGGTTGCACAACATTTTTGTATCCAATTCCCTGCATTTTGCAAAGCCTGATTGAACATATAGACAGCACAGAATTAAGATCTTCTCCAATCACTGTTGTAGAGTGACTATTGGAGGTATCCACTGGGGCTATTTCTTCACCACTTATACAAAGGAATTCCACATTTCCCACTGCTGGTATTGACATTTCGCTTTCATTACAACTTGATCCAGGTAAGCACGCACTATCCAGTATACCAACATCTTCAATTGAGCTCTCTATCCTCATGTGAAATTGGATCTTGATTGGAAACATTGGGTAATTCATGTGTAGAAAGGTTTCCAGTGATGGATGGGGAACATGTTTGAAAAATTGAATTATCAGAAAAATTAAGGGACTTTTTTTTGTTCACCAGAATAAAAGAGTTTCAGCCTGCAAATGTTGACAGCCTTTTTCACCACTTTTCGGGTTTTTAGATTGAATATCTTGTACACTTGCTCTTCTAAATATATTTTTCTGCACATCATACATACTCGTGATCACTACTTCTGTCTGGCCTTCTTCAAATGCTTCATCAGAGTCATGTGGACATATTTCATTTTCAATGGGTAGTATTGCTTTCCTAATAAATGATAAAAAAACAAGTTTAACATTGATTGCACATAAAAGCATGCTATATATTCATTGCACATGAATGCAAGCTCATTTTTTCACACACATGCAAAACATCATTTCAAATGGTGTAATTCCTGTGGATTTGTGCACAGCTGTGCGGTAGGCTAACATCACCCCATCCAATAATATATCCCAGTTGTCTTGTTTGTCATTGACTAGCTTAAGCAGTGATCGTTGTATAATTTGGTTATACCTTTCCACAAGGCCATTAGTCTGTGGATGGTAAGCCGAGCTGATTTTATGATGTATCTTTGTGAGGTGAAAAAGTTCTTCGTTTAAATGATTAACAAACTCCTCCTTGATCACTGATGATGCAACGAGGAGTGCCATATCTGTTAATAGAAATGAAAATGAAGAACCTTCTCTAAAAACAGATTAAACATACCTGCAAATCATTCTGAACAAAAAAAAAAG
>JABACO010000009.1:4062204-4088809 GCA_013339895.1 Ephydatia muelleri | reverse complement strand
TGCTATGAGTCAGCAATGCACTTTGCACATACTACTGCATTGCAGTGCAACTTAAGTGGCTGTCACAACATTCCTTTACATATTGGGCAAGTTAGTAAGTCCATGACGGAAAGTACCTGTAGCTGTGGTTTCTTTCTATGACACACAACCTTTGGAGGTGCAATGGTGTTAACATGGTGAAGCAAGGCATTAGGTGTGATGCCTGGTTGTCGCCCTGGTTTCTGTTTATGTATGTCCTTTAATTGGATCCATGAGTGTATGGGTTTCTGTATATGTGTTTATGTATGTGTGATTAAACTTATGAGGTCATGTGAATATGTTTTAGTACCTTGCATGTACTGTACTGGCACAGTGCAGAGACCAGTCGTATGGCTTTACCATACACTTGTATTCTGCCGCTTCTTTTGCCTTGGACATAGCAAGCCTACATGATTGCAGAAATTGGCGGGATAGTCAGCAGTGTCGTTGTGGTGTCAATTTGAAAGCATGTTTTAAGCTCCACAGAGAAACCAGCACAGTTATAGGTTGTATCTAAATTGCCTCGAGACGTTTTCTTCAACAACCGGTGTCCGCATACCCTGCAGTATCTCTGCACTTGACATTCCATCGCTTTGTATCGAAGGCACGGAGCGCACGTGATACCAGCTTTATTCATGACTAGCTAGTCCGGGATAGAGGGTTTGTTCTCGCTTCAGAAAATAAGTCTGCACATAAGCTTGATATCTTTACAATGGGCAAGGCTCTATCTTTCAAAAGGTGCATCTCGCACCTGATTCTCAGCATTTTTTCAAGAAAATTGGTTCCGTTCGAGTACTTCAGGAGTGGCAAAATAAAAACGAAGAAACCGTGAGATGCGCGACTTTCGTGGACGAAAAAAGAACATCCCTCATAGTGCGCATTGACGTTTTTTAGTGCCGAACTGAATATAGAACATAAAAAATATATTGGTATTTTATGGTAAACGCATCTTCACAAAATAGGGATTAGAACATTAACCACATTTTAATGAGCTCCTATGGGACCCAGATAAGAATTGTACCGTATATACATACGTATTCTAATTAACAACCTAATGTCCATCTCGAACAGCCGTGACGCAAGGGGGGGCAAATGCCCCCCCTTGCCCCATCGAGCGGACGCCTATGCCTCCTCTCCTCCCCTCCTCTCCTCCCCTCCTCCCCCCCTCCTCTCCTCCCTCCTCCTCCTCCCCTCCTCTCCCTCCTCCCTCCTCTCCCCCCTCTCCTCCCCCCCTCTCCTCCCCTCCTCTCCTCCCCTCCTCTCCTCCCCTCCTCTCCTCCTCCCTCCTCCCTCCCCTCCTCTCCTCCCCTCCTCCCTCCTCGCCCTCCTCCCCTCCTCTCCTCCCCCCTCTCCTCCCCTCCTCCCCCTCCCCTCCTCCCTCCTCTCCCTCCTCCCCCTCCCTCCCTCTCTCTCCTCTCCTCTCCCCTCCCTTGCCCTCTCCTCCCTCCTCTCTCCCTCCTCTCTTCTCCCCTCCTCCTCCCCCCTCCTCTCCCGCTCCTCCCCCTCTCCTTCCCATCTCCTCCCCTCCTCTTTCCTCTCCTCCCCTCTCTCTCCCCTCTCCTCCCCCCTCTTCTCCCCTCTCCTCCCCCTCTCCTCTCCCCTCTCCCCCCTCGCCCTCCCCTCTCTCTCCCCTCTCCTCCCCTCTCCTCCCCCCCCTCCTCTCCCCTCTCCTTCCCGCCCCCCTCCCCTCTCCTCCCCTCCCTTCTCCCGCCCCCTCTCTTCCTCCCCCTCTCCCCCCCCACTCCCCCCACTCTCCTTTCCACCCATTCTCCCTTGTTGTTACACTTTCCCTTCTATTTACTTTGCTACACTGATGCCAGTCTGTTGGTTCTCCTTAATCATAGATTGTCCGGTGTTAAACCGGTTTAACGAAATGTTAAACTGGTTTAACACTTTTCCCGTGTCTATTACACAGTATAAAAGGTCGCTGTGTTCTATAACAGCACTGTTGTCGCATCCAGATACCTATTAGGTTTTAGCGCCACACCAGTTCTAGGCGCATTTCTCGCGTTTTGTTGCGTTACACGCAAATTCACTCCACCCACTTCTTTTGCCGCCATTGGTAATTTCAATTAACATGGCAAAAGGGCTCGCTGTTGGAGTCAAGGTTTGTGCCTCTTCAAAGGCTGTTATTGGTGAGAGAGCTGCAAAAGCACGATATGGTGCAGGCTGGAAGAACAAGCTAGCTTATGGCATCATAAATGAACAGGTAGGTTTCGGGAGAAGCCGAAAATGGCGGATCAGCTTTTCGTCGTTAAACAAAGTTGTAGATTTGAGCGCTAGAGCTCTTACAGTAGTTGTTGAAAGTGAATCTGAGAGATGGATGTGGGGGCTTAGTGGCTACATCAAGTTCTGCTGATGATACTGCCAATGCTGAAGCTAGAGATGAAGTGAACGAGATTGAAGACGGCGAAGACCATCTAGGAGAGTGGGAAGCATTCGATGCTGATGATAACGATGGGCAACCAGAGATAGACAATGATGGCAATGACTCAGAGCAAAGAAGTGAAAATGTAATTGTTTGCCAAGGGGTAGAGTGGCACATCTGTGACTGTGTATCAGATGATGTAAGGATCCAGCCACGGTTTAGTGCAAAACTTCTGTGGGTTGATGACTGCTGTGCTGCAGAAAGAATTCCTATTCAGTATTTTAAGATGTCCTTTCCAACTCAAATGGTGCCGGACATACTTATGTGGAGTGGAATGGCAATGCCAATCAAGAAAAAGAAAATGGATGAGGCAGAGTTCTGGCGGCTTCTAGGTATCATCTACACCCTTACACGTACCACCAGTAAAAGCGTGACCTGTGGAGTCTTCAAGATGGAATTTTCCCTGCTCCCAGATTTGGAAGTCGCTACGGCATCTCACGTCAAAGGTTTGAAGTACTGCTTCGATACTTAAGATTTTGCCCTCCAGAAGAGTTGGAAAGTACTCAGGATAGATGGGCACCAGTACGTAGGCTAGTTGATGGATTTAATAAGCGGCGAGTGGAGACTTTTTACCCATCATGGAGCATCTGTGTGGATGAGAGCATAAGTGCTTGGAGAGGTAAGGATGGAAATTACTGCTCAGATGGGATGCCACATGTGACAAAGATAAAAAGAAAACCAAAAGGAGTTGGAGCCGAACTGAAGGATGCAGCATGCTCTCAAACTCAGGTCATCATTGCTCTTGAAATCCAAGAAGGGAAGGAAGAGATGGCGACAAAGAAATACATGCAGGAATGGAAAAAAAAGAGGTACGGCTCAAGTCTTGAGACTTCACTGAACCATGGCATGGTTCTGGTAGAGTCATTAATGCTGACTCAGCTTTTGCCAGCGTCACAACGGCTGAAGCCTGTAGAAGTATGGTCTACATTTCACTGGCTTAGTCAAAACTGCTACTACCAAGTTCCCAATGAAGTATTTTAATGACCTTGAGTACAATGAGCCAGGTGACCATCATGTTCTCACTGCTACAATCAATGGGCATTCATACATTGCCTGTGGATGGATGGATTCAACTAGGAAAACTTCATATCCACACACAAACACAACACTAGAGGGCAACCCACATGGTAAGAGGCGTTGGCGTGAGGTTGAGTCTGAAGAGCATGAAGGTACAGAAGTGTACTTTCATTACACGAAGAGGCCCAAGCTAGTAGAACACTACTTTTGATTCAGCCAAAATAATTGATGTACATAACCATGCCAGGCAATCTGGTCTGTCCTTGGAAACTGCATGGGGAACACAGCGATGGGACCACAGGGTATTGTCTACATTGCTTGGGATAATTGAAACAGATGCATACCATATGTGGTACAGTTCCACCCAAAAGGCAAGAAATGGTTGCATGCTGATTTTACAGAGGACATTGCAGAGGCATACTGAAGACTAGTACTGACACTCGCAGACTGTCTGCATCCTCTGATACTTCCGATGTTGATCTAAGTAATGCAGGGTGGCTTGCCTCATGAGTTTCGTCCATTAAAAGAACTACCACAGTACCTGAAATCTGTGTCAACAAATTTCTGGTCATCGAGCATTGAGGAGGTGTTCTGTATGCAGCTCTCTAGCAAGTTACTTTTGTACAATATGCTCCAATGTTGAACATGGGCAGATAGTTTCTATTTGTGGACTGTCTTCAAAGAGAGGAAGCAGCTGCTTAGTGAGGCACATTGTGTGATATACTCATGTAACTGTAGCACTTACACATATCAACATTCAGTGATTGTCATGTGTATAACCTGCTAAATGTATCTATATATAATTGTGTAATGCTGACAAGGGTAGCCTTTAATGAAGTTTTCATATAATGTGCAAAGAAGTTATTCAAACAACACAACTAGCTTATTATCAATCACGCTGCCAGAATATATTGAGTTAGTGCACTTTATATCGTAGATACATGATTTTAGATACCAAATATACCTTTAATATCAGGGCAGCACTTATGGATATTAAGTTACAAGGGAAAACACAAAACGTGTACGCAAATTTTGAAACCGTTTAAACTCGTTTTAACACACCGTTTTAACAGCGAACGGTCAATCTATGATTAATAATTCTGTTTACACTTATAACTACACTGTCAAAGTACTGCTCATACACGTCACAAGCACCGAATGGCACTTCCAGTGGGTGCCATCAGGGGGCGTATACATTGTACTTATGGTAACTCTGAACATTGATAGAATGCCCTCCTCTTCCCTGTAGGCACCAAAAGGCTTCCATAGACTCTGCAACCTTTCTGGAGCTGGTCTCTGTGCTGTTACATCTAGGCTATGTGACCGAACAAAGCAACTGAAGCCGCATCATTCATAGCAAAGGCAAAACCGTTTATTGTGTGATGAAAAAAAAGTATGGCTGTATCTAAATGGTGTTTCTCAATCTGTACACCTAATTGTGTGCAGTTTTCGATGCGGCCATACCAACTGTCTGTGCTTGGTGTTTTCATCCTAAAGTTACCCCTCTCCCTTAATTACGATATCCGTATATAAATTGGCTGCGCGTTATTAAGGATTGCGATATGAAGACTGCGCATATGGTATAGTCTCTACTACGACAATACACCAGTTAAATGGGAGGATCAACAAGTATTTGATGGTAAAATGAACAAGATACAGCTCTCTCAAAAAACGCCATTTTAATGAGGCCATGGCACATCTAGCCGCAATGGATTTTTTGGGTTTACGTATCGTCTAATTATGGACCCTTTTGTCCAGCCGCGCGCAGAGGGCTGTGATTACCTGAAGGCGTCTACATCTCGAGTAACCGGTGTTCAGTTCAACCTTGGATAATTGCTGTCGTTGGATTCCGTTGATTGCTAGTCGTCCTTCAGCTGAAAAGCACATTTTGGTAACTATACTCCACACTTCGGCGATGTAGGAAGCTTTGTGGGGATAGCAAAATCAGTGCAAATATAGCATACTCGTCAACCACTCTAAGCCAGGTGCTGATCACATGCACTTTTCCAAATCAAGGTGTTGCCAATGATTGCACCATTCAACATAAGTGGCTTCAAAATTATCCTTGGCATGTACACTGTTTCTCAGTGAAACTCTCGGATGAAGAATTTATCACTTTATATGGTTATGATTTTTGCAGATATCCCATCAGCAGATTGTATCCTCAGTATTAAAGTTGCATTGCTGGCAATTCCCAGGGCGCTTATCAATATGCACAACGCATTCAGCGGATCATTTAATGTGCTAAATCGGATGATTAAAGAGGCTATTCGGCGGCTTCTGCAATATGCACCGTGACATCACTATAGTGTATAATGAATTCGCTCGGTACCATCCTTGGCGATTGCAGACATTCTTGCTGATTGAACGTACTTCGCATTAAACTTTGATGTACATTATTTCTGTTAAACCATACTGTTGAGCCCCGGTGGGCGTGGTTGCCAATATGCTGCATGGACCTTTGTGCGTAACGTGTAATATTGACTACACGTCAAATAAAGTAGTAAAAATCTATGTTGTGAATTGAATATTGGTATCTGAATATCAAGGTGTTGATTAAAAGAGAAACTTTCAACCAGGAAGAACTGTGATGTGTTATATAGAAAGCATTAACACTCGTTCGAGTGGAGTTATCGATTTGTGCATTGGAACTTCTGTTCGATTGAATGGGGAAATGAAAAGTTGGTCCCTGTCCTATTCAAACTGAATGACATGTATCGCCAAGTAGAAGACTAACGTGCTGGTTGAGGGTAAACTATGAAGCAGTAAACCTGTTATTTTCACATCGCATAGACTGTTGTTCTTTCTTATGCTCGAGTTGTTATGCATCGCTACGGCTCTTACAGAATGAATAAACGGATGATGGTGTGGTTCATTTATATTCAAATTGAATGGGAAACATTGGGAATATCAAGATGTTGATTATAAGAGAAACTTTCAACAGGAACTCTGATATGTTACAAAGCATTAACCTCATTCAAGTGAAGTTATCGATTTGTACATTTCAACGTTTTAATAGGGAAATGGAAAGATGGTCCTGTCCCGTTCAGAAATATTGCCAAGCATAAGACAAATGGGCCGGTTTGAGGGTAAACTATGACTCAGATTACATGTGCAATAGCCTTTACTACTTGAAGAGAGAAAAAAGGAGAGGACCAAGTAGGTCACAGAACAAATCATGGTATAGGCTTGCAACCAGACTCTACCCGATCATGTCCAACTATATGTAGCTAACAAAGTCATGTCATATTGATATACAGACCTAAGTTTAAGATGCATTTCATAAGCACGCATGCATGCAAGCGATCTGAAGCACTGCAAACCTTTATAAATGTGGGCTCATTTGGACACCACCTGCATGGTTTGGACAACACCTTGTAGGAATCACTCATTGCATCAGAAGAGGAGGGCTTGCATGCAGCTGAATAAATACACACTGCTTAGTAAATTTGTCAGATGCTGGGGAAGAGAATCGTGCAACTTTTGGCAAAGTGCAGCTTAGCTGGTTTAGCACTAGCATAAGAAATTCAGAGTGCAAAAAAACTATTGCAGTTGACCAACCACACTACAAGGTTAACTTCCACATCACCATCACTGAGCAGCAGATGTAGGTGATGATTCAGCAATACGTGAGACCAACTCATGGCTTCAAACTCCTCTCATCAAGAGAGGATGAAATTCATATGTAACATTGGATTTTAATGAATCAAGTTTTCATCAAAAATCACGATTTAAGGTTTGATAAATCAATGACCAATTGTGAAGGGAATTTTCTAACATCTTTAACGAAGAGAGAGAGAGAGAGAGAGAGGGTGATGAGAGAGGAAGAGAGGGAGGGAGGGAGGGCAGGAGGGAGGGAGGAGGGAGGGAGGGAGGGAGGGAGGGAGGGAGGGAGGGAGGGAGGGAGGGAGGGAGGGAGGGAGGGAGGGAGGGAGGGAGGGAGGGAGGCAGGGAGGGAGGGAGGGAGGGAGGGAGGGAGGGAGGGAGGGAGGGAGGGAGGGAGGGAGGGAGGGAGGGAGGGAGGGAGGGAGGAGGGAGGGAGGGAGGGAGGGAGGGAGGGAGGGAGGGAGGGAGGGAGGGAGGGAGCAAATTCAGGGCACTACTACATATGGCATCAGCTCTGACATCCCAGCTTAACTATAGATTGACACTCAGATGTCCAGTCATAGTTGTTGTGTATTTTGTGTGTGCTCATTTACATAGTAGTAATAGCGTGCATTACCTGCTGTGGTGCTGTGTACAATCTATGTATATATTAATTAATCAAATAAAAATTAATAAAAATAATTATTATACATTATCGGATTGCTATAACTGTTACCATCTTGTGATTTGTATGCCCACATAAGATAGTGGTTATGGCCAAGAGTCATTCATGCATGCATGTATAACACAGGGGGGACGTATCACCTATACACAGTACATGGTCAGTCAGAGACACTAAAAAGGAGACGCAGAATGTTACCAAAGCGCTAGAGAACTTGTCAGCAAGGGGCTCTGCAGAAAGTTGAGGTGGGATATCTTGATGATGCAGAAAAACTGGCCTTATTGCAGCAACCATTTACTAGAACAGGGAAGTACCTTGCAGAGGACCAACCAGGCTATGCACGACAAGGTGCAACACAGTTATAAGGAGTACAACACATACAATGCTTCACAAAACATGGAAGCAAAACCTCCTCCAACCAAACGAGTAAAACCTATAATTGTACCATAACAACAAATACATTTTTCTGTCGTTTGAGGAACGAATTAGACAGAAAATATGCTCCCATCAGAATATGGAGGCGTAGCCTACATGCATGTGTTGTGCACACAGCGTACATGTAAGCATGTAGATCGATAAAGATGGTAAGGGGTGTATGTGAATGTGCAGCTGTAGATATCAGGTGATGGGGAGCACATGTTCTGTGCAATGAGTCTTCAGCTAGTGTGCGTGCGCATCTGGGCTTGGATATAAGGTTGAGGAATGCGTGGTTAGAATCACTCTAGGCGTATTGTGCACAGCCACTGGCAGAGCTAACCCCACTTTTTTCCCCCATGAGAAATCAGGTGTACGACGGTGTGCAACTGAAGAAATTAACTTTAAACTCTTCCACGAAGGCCTATAAATGAATTATTGAGCAGCTCTGAACTCGGTTTTTTCCCTTTATAAAGGGTTTTTTTCCAGGAGGAGGTGTGGGCCCACTTCCTCTAAATATAGGCAAAATTAATAGATTGGCCCCTGCTCACGTGCTGGCAGTATGTGTTGTACAGTGTACTTCGTGTACCGAATGTGAACTAGTGCAGGTGGTGTGCACAACGGACGCTGCACCAATATATATGAAAGAATGAGAATATGCATGGCGGAGCATATGGCGTTGGGAGGTCTACCTGTATACTCAAAATCGTATCAACAATTGCGGAGAAAGCTAATATGGCAATAGTTCTGTACCATACGCTGTAAGTGCCTTCTGTCTCGTTTGATTTTCCGCATTCAGTTGTACTGCACAATTTACCCCCAAAGTAATGTAAAGTAATGAACATGTTAGTAGTACACAGCTGGTAATTAAAACTTGCCCAATCAAAAGTCACACTTTCTGCAGCGAGCGAGTAGTAACGTTTTCTTCCCCCTAAAATTCGCAGCACAAATTTGAAATCTTTAAATGACACAATTCTACAGTGCGTACTATGTCTGATAAGGATATGATAGAAAGGGGTATACATAGTGAAGAAATACCAAATGCAGTTCGACAGATATGGCTTTTTCAACTCATAGAAACTTTAAGCAGGCAATGTTCATGGAGAAATGGCATATTACTAGTGACCAAAAGCAGATGATGTTAGAAATAATAACAAAGTTGGTATTCTAAGAATGAGACTGAGTACCAACAACACTATCAGGAGCTTACAAAAATGAAGCCAGCTATTGACTAATTCAACAACAATTGGCATACTATAAGAGAAGAATGGTTTGAAGTCTCAAAAATAATGCATGTAACTTTCTGAACAGAACTAATAACCGGCGACCTGGAAGAAATAAATCAAAGTAATCAAGAGTGTTGTGCATAAATATTCCTCGTTAGTGACATTTTTCCAAGATCTCCAAAAGTGCTTGGATTCTCTTGCACTTGAAAGGGATCACCATGCCATCACTATATTTCAAAAGCCACCAGTACAGTTGTACACTTCAGAGTCACCGCTACATCATTATCAGTTGCTTCTCACTCCTTACGCTTTTTCATTTGTCAAGGAATAATTTGATGTAGCCAAAATCATTACTACAACTGAAAATGTTAGTACTGCCATGTTGCAATCATCAGATGGTCTTTTAGCACTTAGCCTCCTTATCGTTGCAATTTTCTTTTTTGCCTTGTTCTGAAGCCAGATGTTGTATATTTCTCAAATCCGGTTACAGATTGAGAGGAGAGATACTGTGATTGGTTGTGTGAGAGATGGGTGAGATGTATGGCTGGTGGTTGGAGGCATATCAAATGTGACTGGCGGCTGTGAATGTAATGGTGAAGTGTATGACCATGGCAGTCTGTATCAAATATTTGAAGGGGTATATGACTGGTGGTTGGTAGCATGTCAGTTGTGACAGGTGGGTGTGACTGGCGTGGTGGTATGTGAGCATTTTGGTCTGCATCCACTGATTTGAACAGCTACAGCTACATGCTTCATGCAGACATTCCAAAGCGTTATGATAGACATTCATTGGGATCTCTGAGGTCAGACTAGCAAGCTTCTGTGCTTTTTGTGCTGTGATAAAGTTTTTGATGAAGTAAGTTGAATGTCAGAGACTTGAATTGGTTGGTATGTCAATGTTCCGTACAGAATCAGATGAAAATACCCTGTTACATTACATGGTAATCATTTTTGTCATCGTGCTGAACACATGTATTATCAAATAGCTCCATATTGTGAATACCAATTATACTCTGCATGTTTGATCAACATGCCTGTATGCGCAGTATAGGCGCATTAATCTGCCATGTCGGGGGTCACAACCGATCGCCAAAGGAAGGAACGCGCATACAAGCTTACGGGGGGGAGGTGAAATGCAGCACTGCAAGTCGTTTGAAAACATCTGTCGGACAGCCATTGGGAAAGCAGTGCAAGCAGGATTCCACGATCTGATCGAGCCCTTATGAACAGGAGAAAAATAATGCAGGAGGCGCGCCCCGAAAATAGAAGGTATCAGACAAGCGGCTGTTTTCTTGGTTTAAAGATTGGACTACTGTCTCACTACTGTATTCTGTTTGCAATACGTATGCATAAATAGAATTACATCACAGTCTCTGCAGTGTCCAGGAACGCAATGGCATACTTTCGGATGCTCATATGTTGTCCAAAGTGTCAAAATTGGCAATGCACAACAGCAGATGCAATTTCACTGACGAGCAGCAAGTATTCCATCTGGAGTCACTCCTTTTGCATCTGGAGTCATTCCTTCACTCCACATACAGCCACTCTTCCATCTGCAGCCACTCCATCTACTACATCTGGAGCCAGTCTGTCATGTTCAACCACAACTCTACTTGTGGCCACGCTGCGGCCACAAGTACAGCTGCAGCCACTCCACTTACAGCCACTCCTCCAACTGCAGCCACTCCTCCATCTGCAGCCACTCCTCCATCTGCAGCCACTCCTCCATCTGCAGCCACTCCTCCATCTGCAGCCACTCCCCCATCTGCAGCCACTCCCCTATCTGCAGCCACTCCTCCTATCTGCAGCCACTCCTCCATCTGCCGCCACTCCTCCATCTGCAGCCACTCCTCCATCTGCAGCCACTCCTCCATCTGCAGCCACTCCTCCATCTGCAGCCACTCCTCCATCTGCAGCCACTCCTCCATCTGCAGCCCACTCCTCCATCCGCAGCCACTCCTCCATCTGCAGCCACTCCTCCATCTGCAGCCACTCCTCCATCCGCAGCCACTCCTCCGTCTGCAGCCACTCCTCCATCTGCAGCCACTCCTCCATCTGCAGCCACTCCTCCATCCGCAGCCACTTCTCCGTCTGCAGCCACACCTCCATCTTCAGCCACTCCATCTGCAGCCTTCTCCAGAGCCCTTCCTTCACACCTCCATCTGCAGCCACTCCTCCATCGGCAGCCACTCCCTCCATCTGCAGCCACTCCTCCATCTGCAGCCCACTCCCTCCATCTGCAGCCACTCCTCCATCTGCAGCCACTCCTCCATTTGCAGCCAACTCCTCCATCTGCAGCCCCTCCCTCCATCTGCAGCCACTCCTCCATCTGCAGCCACTCCTCCATTTGCAGCCACTCCTCCATCTGCAGCCACTCCTCCATTTGCAGCCACTCCTCCATCTGCAGCCACTACCCCATCTGCAGCCACTCCTCCATCTGCAGCCACTACCCCATCTGCAGCCACTCCTCCATCTGCAGCCCACTCCTCCATCTGCAGCCACTCCTCCATCTGCAGCCACTCCTCCATCTGCAGCCACTCCTCCATCTGCAGCCACTCCTCCATCTGCAGCCACTCCTCCATCTGCAGCCACTCCTCCATCTGCAGCCACTCCTCCATCTGCAGCCACTCCTCCATCTGCAGCCACTCCTCCATCTTGCAGCCACTCCTCCATCTGCAGCCACTCCTCCATCTGCAGCCACTCCTCCATCTGCAGCCACTCCTCCATCTGCACTGCAGCCATCCCTCCATCTGCAGCCCACTCCTCCATCTGCAGCACTCCTCCATCTGCAGCCACTCCTCCATCTGCAGCATCTGCGCCACTCCCTCCATTGCAACCACTCCTCCATCTACAGTCCACTCCTTCATCCGTTGTGAAGATAGCACAGCTGATGACTCGTACTTAGCCAAGGGCACTGGTCATTAATGTGTTCAGTTTGCTATACAGGTAATGTAAAAGAATACATACACTGCGCCACAGCATTTAGTATGCAGAGTTGTGCAGAGTCTGCATATCAACCATATGCAGATGGTTATCGTTGAAGTGTTCATATGCAGACGTCTGCATATGAACACTTCAATGATACTCATCTGCATATGGTTGATATGCAGACTCTGCAACAACTCTGCATACTAAATGCTTTGCGCAGTGATAGTTGGTGAGAGTGGTGACAGCTTACTTGGATGTGAACTACGTAAATTAAGAACTCTAAAGCCTGTTGTCATGAGGCACCTTATTTCATTGGCCAGAACGTACAGGTACTGTACAAACTATTGAAGCAACATAACATATGCTGACTTCATCTTTTCTCCCCCTAGATGTGCTCCAAGTGGAGTACAGATCACCCTGCACCTGGATGAGTTGTATCAGCCAAGGGTCTAGATCACCTCCCCCTGGTCTAAGTAATAGGCAAAGGTTCCGGAACCTCCTCCTAGATGGGCTCTAAGTAGGGTACTGACCACTAACCCCTAAATAGGCTCTAACCAGGGTACAGGCCACCTCATTACAGGGCAATAATTAGAGTACAGTCAGACCTGCCCACCTGTACATGCACAGTTCTCCATGCAGAGTTTGTCTGCAAAGCAGTGTCAACGATTGTAATTTAAAATCAGTACCCAGTTATATACTTACTGTATTGCACATTTGTTTATCTACAGTGTTCCAGAATGTCACAATCCTACCAAGAAAATGTTGCTTCACCTAAATTGGTTTCACATCACGGCGAATATATATTCTATCAGCACTAGCCAAAGGTTTTCAATTGGATTTATGCCAAAGATTTGGCCAGGGTCCTCCACCAGTTCACTCCAGCATACCCTGATGTGTGTTGCTTCCTTCAAACATGGGTTTAAGTGTAGTTTGTATAGCACTGTTACCATGACAACAAGGGGCACACCCCCTCATGAAGTGCAGAATTTTGTGTTTGTCAGTTCTGAGTCTGTGGTCTGAACCACAAATGGTATCCTGTGGGTAATTACAACAGTTCCATATGGTGACCATGCCTCCCTTTCTGCACTGTTAAGAGTTCTTACCTATACAGCTGTGTAATATTGAATATTGTCACGCATGGGCTCGAGAGCATAAAAAGAGAAAGTTTGTTTTTTGAAACAGTGCAATACCCATGAAATTGAAGTTTTATTTCCTGTCATAGTACAGTTAGTAATTTTCTCCAGCTTGCTTTTTTGATCAGCTAGTACCCTAATTGAGGAATCCAGTTTTCCTATTGTAAGTTCCATTACAATGTATGTGAGTGCTTGTGAATTCGATTCTGTTCAGATTATTCTCACACAACACTACCCATTTCGTAATCCACAGTACCAGATGATGTAATCCACACAAAACATTGCATACTGTTATTCCAAAGTACACATTACATAATCCACACTGCATATTACATAATCTACAGTACACAGTAATGTGAAACAAGAGTCTAGTACCCAGGACAAGGCTCCTGGCAAAACTGCAGTGGCATTGCTCTGGGCTACCAGCTGCTATTGCTCCCATTGGATGAATCAATTGCAGTCTAGATATACAAATGTTACAAGTCATTTCATTTAATGCCTCCTTGTCATTGAGGAGCTCATGTTTGTCCTGGATCTGGTCAAGGTGCAGAACCGGTCTTTGACTGTGTGCTGTCCCAACACCAGTGATGGCATCACCAATGAGACGTGGACTGTGCAGGAGCCCACCTTTAGGAATTGAATATGGCCGTTTTGGGGATGCCATTTGATTTGACTGGCGTTGGGATTGCAGTGTTGGTGTTTGCGGTGTGTGATGCTAATCTGTTGTCTGCTTTTGTTTGCTGTGATTGTTATCTAGAAGAGCAAGGAGAGGGGTAATCCAGCTCAATGCACATTGGAGTGGTTTAGGCGGTATCGTACGTGCTATAACTGCAAAGATAATTTTAAAAATGATGCTGAGTTCCATACATGTTAGAGCACCGTACTGTACTGGTGACAATGTGTGATGCCTTAGATGCCATTGGTACCACTGAGTACCAATTGCAAATGCAAATAAATATACATGACATTTTGCATATACCTAAGTATTTGACTGTCACTAGTACTACTCCTCACTCCCAACATCAGCACACTGCACCTTATGATCACCTTGAACACCAGCACTGCACCTCATGATCACCTTGAACACCAGCACTGCACCTTATGATCACCTTGAACACCAGCACTGCACCTCATGATCACCTTGAACACCAGCACTGCACCTCATGATCACCTTGAACTCCAGCACTGCACCTCATGATCACCTTGAACACCAGCACTGCACCTCATGATCACCTTGAACACCAGCACTGCACCTCATGATCAGCTTGAACACCAGCACTGCACCTCATGATCACCTTAAACACCAGCACTGCACCTCATGATCACCTTGAACACCAGCACGGTCATTCCATACCAAATGAGCAGGAGTTGTGACTCATGTCTTCCGATTTTGCTCCATTTCTCATATATGTTGATCTTGATATAAAAGTGACTTGTACCATTTATTGAGAATAACTTTGATGGTTTACGAAATACACGCCACTGAATAATTAATTTTTTCATAAAAATTGCAACTTTGCACACTTCTATCTTGGCCGCAATACAATGCACAAAGGAGTTCTGGGCATCAAATTGAAGGCCATGATCAGGTGAACTGATCTATGATGATTATTTTGGGGTGTGGTTAAAGGGTTAAATTTGTATCAACTTAGTGCATGCACTACGTGCAAATCATGCTAGCTAGTATTACCTTTCTTATCATAAAATAAGGCCTAACGTGGCTGTCTGCTGGAATGATTAGACGACACAACACCAATAAACAAGCTGTTCCATGGATTGATTATGAAGAGTACATGGTATTACAATTTTGCATGAACACTCTGTATGCATGATTAGTTCAATTTTATGCTTACACCCTCTTACATATTTTTTGCATGCAGGCATTAAATTGTGCTTGACCTTGATTAGTGATGTCAGCGATCATGAAAGAAACTGCATTATATATATGTACATGAATCAATGATGCTCATAAGTATTTGGTTGTCTTATAGCAAAGTCTCGCATTTTACTTTAACTAAAACAGCTCTTGTAATAATGTTACATATAGGAATCAGAGTCTTATTTAATTGTTCTGTTACTTCAACAAATAGGTTGTATGCACCTAGAATATTCTCATCCTTGTAAATCTTTAGGATATCCCTGCAAGCAGGGCCTGCTCTAGGCAGCAATGACTGTGTAGTGTTTGCTGAAAATGGTCTTAAAACTGCACTAGGAGGATTCATCTTCACAAACGCCAAAATCCGTCCATAATGAAGACCTTCATTATCTTTGTAGTAGCAGACAGAACTATCTCGTTTCGTGGACCTGCTACAAATTTGAGCAGAATACACTATTCCATTTATCAATAGCTTGCCATATACATCATGCCCTTCAGCGTTATATTGGAAGGACATAGGCAGTATATATACATGTTTGTCCAGTTCCTCAAGATTGTCCGGCATAAAATGACTGGTTTCATTAATAAAATTCATAGTACTAGCATCTTCCTGCTCTGTAAGTTTATGATGGACAAGTTGTAGTGTTTGTTGTACTTCAATGTTGAATATTATCTGATATAAAATTTTATACTTCGAATGTGAAAGGGTTTTAATTATCCCATTCTTATTTTCGCAGCCAAATGCTGAGTGGGTCCACAATGGACCCCACAGGCGGACGTAGTGTACTAGAAGGTGAGCATTGATGGTGCAATGTTCCTCACCATATAGTTCTGGTAACAGGGCACAAAAATCTTTTAAGCATTTCTTCAGCAACATCAATATCACTCTTAAATTATCCTGAAGAAGTAAATGAAAAGAACATACAAGAAGAGCATAATGATGGTAGAAGAGAGGAGGAAGTATGTGGAGAAGCAAAGGAAGGGAATAGTACAGTAACCAAGCTCGAAACTCAGAAGCCTTCCAGTACATCATGTGCTTTTGGATGCTTCAAGGCGCCCTTGCAAAGTCATATGGAGGTTTCTGTTTCAAGAGCTCTGAATCTAGTGATTTTAACTTTGATCCAAGGTAATAAGCTTTTGTGTGATTAGATTTTTTAAACCAACAGTTCATCATTCATTTAACAACCCCTTCTGGACCTACATGCATGTAGTCGACAGAAATATTGTCCACCAGGTTAAATCCAACAATATATGATAGTGGTGATGAATTTAATATGCCCTGCTGTGAAATACATGTACGTTCAACTTCAATTGCAATATCACACATTTCTTCATGTGTTCGTCTTACATGTTCTTCATTAGGCAGGTATATGCGTGAATTATTGCTCAAACGTTTGCCCGGATGAAGGCACACAGGACACCCGCAGATTCCATTAAATTGTTTCATACCCATAACAGGAGCTTTAGCCACAGTGTCAAATATACCATTCAGTACTTTAGCATGAATTGTCTTTGGACCCTCATGTGTTTGAATATTTATTCCTTTGCAATGCAAAGTATTAAGAGTATCTATAACGGGTTGAACAAAAACTTCATAGAAGGCTTTGTTGGACCACACCATATAGCCAGTAGAATAATATTTGCAGAATTATAGCGAATTGAAGGAGGTAAATTTAGAATCACAGCATATACTGGCCAGAAGCTTATAGATGAAGATTTGAAAAGTGGAACTCCATCTGTAAATATACTGAGACCTAGATTGCCTTTTAGTGAGAAAAAAAGTGTGTTGTTTTATCCCACCAGCTGTCCAAATATCACTTATACAGTCTGTTGTTAAATCATGCACGTTTAGAACTTTAATTTCATTCCAGTGGTCTGTGTAATGTAAATAAATATATTAGAACTAATGACAGAAATAGAACGTTATAGCAACACATATTTGTAACAATGAAAACAAAAAGCAGCAAAACAAAATTCACATTTCCATAATGTACATGCAATTTGCTTACTTGATACAAGCATTTGCAGTGTTTTGTTGACAGGAATATGTGCAAATTTCGCCAAAACTGCTGTCTGAGCTGTTACATGTGTTGCATACGTTCAATCCATCCAACGGTGCATGAGCACACACAGCAGACCTTTTGTACTTTTGTTTTTGAATTAAACTGCTTAAAAAATTTTTTACTTTATAAAAAGTTTTTGGAAGTAGATTTACTTCTGGACACAAAACTTGAAGAAGTTTAAGGAGATGTCCAATACTTGCATAATTCAGCTTGCATACTGCATAAAACAGCAGTATGCTCCAAGTACACTAACTCTTGCACCACTGTAAATTGGCTGGTTTAGGTATTCATAGTCTACAATTGTGTCATCTTGAAGCATATCAGGAACAGACTCCGCATTTTCATCACCTACAGATGTACAGGTTTTTACCTGTTTTGCAGTATGTTGAAGCATATATGCATTATTACCATTGATAGCGTGCAGCACATCGTCAAATACATCATTGAAATGAGGATCACATTCATCAGCACCTATACGCATGCATATGTGTGTGCAAGTGTGTCCAAGTTTTATATCCGATTAACATTGTAATTAATTATCTAACCTGGTGAAGTCAAAGATTCACTACATTCTGCCGTGACAGGGACTGGTTCTGTGTTTTCACCATCTACATGTTTGTATCATATTCCATGTATATGCAATACAATAAATAGCTTGCAGCACATCGATGACAGGTTAAAATTACGTCAAGTTTCATAATTAAATCATAATCATTGTAATTACCATACCTGTTGAAGACAATGAATGACTAGATTCTGCAGTCACTAATACTGCTGTTGATAAGGGCGTATCTGTATTTTTAAAAATACATTATACCACACAGTGCTTGTTCCAAAAGAAATCAAACCCAATGAATCTCTTATACATGTATTATCTTCTGAAAAGCTTGATTGAGAAAATATAGCAATTTGTAAAGATTCAAAACTAATCAGTTGTTTACCGGCACCGTTTCTTCTTCTTCCAACTGAATAGAGTAGATCTTGGTACTCGTTTTCTAGAGTGTCTTAAATACACTTTGTATTGATTTCTAGATCTAGGCTTCTCCATTTTGAACACAAACTCCCTCTAAAGTATTGATGGTAATAATTTACATAGAAATGTCTACCTGTGTATACATTTTTACACGGTGGCTGGGTACGGGTGCAAAAAATTTACGTTTATCCAAACGGAAATAAAATCACCCACATCTCATGAATATATTTATATGTGCTCGCAGAGATCGAATATGCAAAGGGTGGAAAACGTGCAAGGCAACCGAGCGCGAAGGTACTGGAGACAATTGAGGACGGATTTGATCAGAGTCTACAGGATCAGAAAAGTAAGCAATAAGCGGTGTGCATGTGGCACATGTATACATCATGAATTCGCGATGCTTGAATACACTTTGGAAGCCGCTATAGTGCATGTAGACGGCCGTCTAAGCGTTACACTGCTCTGATGCTTGTTCGCGCCTATCTAGGCATGTTAATCGGTCTGAATTCTAAAGTATTCACGAGCGCGCGCTGCTACAAATGACACATATATGTACTAAAACATTAAGATAGCTACATGTACGATGATATAGGCTTAAATTACTTGCGCTGCAAGGATAGGGCCAATGAAGCTTATACCACGTGTTGGGTTGAAAACACTATATTTAAGATCCGACGCGACGACACCTTCATTAACATGTCTACCTCTAATTAACACTTTGGCGGCAGTGCGTGCTGAGATGTATTAGGACTTTGTTCTAAGTTTTTATTTTTATGCATTTCCACATCAGGAAACGTGATTGTACGATGTGCACAAACAGGCCCAACAGAAAATTACAAAACTAGAGGCACTTGGAAGGGCCCGACCAGATGCCTATTTGTGAAACTGATTGTGTAGATGGGGCAGAATTGTTGATAACTGAACATGGACAGGAATATCCTGTTACGTTTGTATCGTTTTCATGGTGTGATGATGCATTGGTATTGGTTTGGCTGCTCAATTCATATTTTGTATTGTTATTCAGATAAAGGCAAAAAAAGTCGCATCAGCCATCAACAGTATCTGTTGAAACCCCACCCACTCCAACTACTTCATCACGTGCACAGGTTATTGCTTCCCCTTGAACCGCCATGACCACTCAGAATGTTGTAAAGGGCATCCTAAAGAAAGCAAAGGACACAATGAAACCAGTAAGAAAATTAACGATGGTAGTACTGAGTTTACTAATTATACTTGTATATTGTACTTAGGTTGTTCAAGATCAGCAGAGCCAGTCTGCCTTGCGTCGAAGTGTGAGTTCAATTCATGCAGATTGCTTCTGTGTACATTTGTTATTAAAATCATTTTAGCGCATTGAGAAGAGGCGTGACCAACAGCGCCAGTCTTCCTCAGGCCAAAGCGTGGGTGAAAATTTATTACGTTTCGTTTGTGAATTTGTTCTGGCTCAATCATTTAGCACACTGAGAGGCGTGACCAACAAAGCCAGTCTTCCTCAGGCCAAAGCGTGGGTGTGAAATTTAATTACGTTTCTGTTGTGAATTTGTTCTGGCTCAATCATTAGCACACTGAGAGGCGTGACCAACAAAGCCAGTCTTCCTCAGGCCAAAGTGTGGGTGAAATTTCATTACGTTTCTGCTGTTAATTTGCTTTGAATTATTTTAGCCCATTGAAGAGAGGCTGGATAGAATCGAAAAAAGAGTAGTAAGAAAGAAAATTTTAAAAAAAATTATGGTCAAAATGTAACTTTTTTTCTATGTATTCTATATCATGACCCACATCATTTCCTTTTTATAGGGGTAGTCGTAGTAAAGAACAAATTGACTTCACTGCTATTAATACAGATACACCATACTCAGCTGCTCTCTTCCCTGATGGATGCAATGTTCACTAAAGAGGAACTGAGTAAGTCACTTGTTATGAAATCGAAGAAGAGCTCGAGGCCAGCCTTGCCAGAAGATCGAATGAGAAAACTGATTGGTATGATTATCAAAGTACAGCATATACAAAATGTGGGAAAAAGATATCATGCATGCATTTCAATTATTTGAAATTCTATACGATACAGGTTCTTTACTAGTTTCTTAAAAGTAATTGGTCTGTTCAGCATGGATTTGCAAATGGCATACATAAGTTTCAATTGCATCCTCCTTAATGCTTCTTCCAGAAAACACTTTTCCGGCAAAGTATTAAAAACTGCAGACAAGGAGGAGGAGGCGGAGGAGGAGGAGGAGGAGGAGGAGGTAGAGGAGGAGGAGGAGGAGGAGGAGGAGGAGGGGAGGAGGAGGAGGAGGAGGAGGAGGAGAAGAAGAAGAAGAAGAAGAAGAAGAAGAAGTAGTAGTAGAAGTAGAAAATTTTAATATCCATAGTCAAAGTCTATCGGGCAAATCGTCACTTGAACTGTCGCAATCTTGCGTTGAGGAATAAGGAGTTGACTCAGCACATTCCTGGGAAAGACTGCTAGGCCCTGCGGGCTCGAAAGTTACTTCCTGGGAAAGACTGCTAGGCCCTGCAGGTTCGAAAGCTACTTCACATCATTCTTTTGAACTGCTTTTAGACAGTTTACACACAGCAAGTCTCCACTCGCAAAGACAAAGATGGATGTTCTGCTATAAGATTTACTGATGCAACTCGAAGATGCACATATATGCGGCGCCGATGCTTCTTGAACGGGTCACGACAATAATTGTGACGATCAATGGACATGTTATAATTAATTATAAAGTGCGTTGCCCAGGAATCCGAATCATAGTTCCATACTACATCACTAAAATGATTATCAAAGATTTCAACCTATTTGATATACATGTAACCAGCTCTTTGAATAAGGGCACCATTGAACTGCGAACCACGAATGGTTAAAAACACATGACTCAACCGTTTATAAAGTATATTATACAGGACACCACTTATCAGTAGCTTCATGCAATCATGCACGCGGACCTTATTTCATCAACAGACATGGAAAATTCAAAAAAGGTCCAAGACAGCATTCCATCATCTTCCCGAATACTTAAAATCATCATGCAAACACTATGAATACAAATATACTTTCATGTACAGTAGACGTCAAATTAAAAGTCACGTTTCATTTTATTCATGTTTTTGTTCAACAGATTAATAAGTTAACTGGCACAGTTTTAAGTAAACAAAAAACCGTGACGTCTTAAAGCGATTAACAAAAATGCGGCGGGTGGTGCTAATAAGAAACTTGCAATCGATTCGAAGACAAAACTAAGACAAGCCTGAAGCCATACATTCGTGCAACGGTTGTCGCACTAAGACGAAACGTCACTTTTAATATGACATCAACTGTACCTCCTGATGTAGGATTTATCATTGTAGAATAGGGAAAAGAACGAATATTAAAGAGCTGGTAGCAGAAGTCATCATACGTGACATTGTTAAATACTACATCACTAAACTGTTATCACACTTCACATAACATTGCCCGATATAACGAGCACTTAAAATAATGGCACAATTGAACTACGAACCATGAATGGTTTTAAATCACATGCCTCAACCGTTTGTAATGTTCATAGTTCCGTACTACATCACTAAAATGATTATCAAAGATTTCAACTTATTTGATATAACCAGCTCTTTGAATAATGGCACCATTGAACTGCGAACCACGAATGGTTAAAAACACATGACTCAACCGTTTATAAAGGGGTCAATCCCTTGGGTAGATAACTTAAATTTGGACGTTATGCTTTAGATTTTGTTGCAACTTCTCATTTTTTTCAGTCCTCATATGAATGTAACTTTGGCGAAAAAAAAATTAATGGTTTACGAAATACATTGTCATGAATAATGAATGTTTCTCCACATTTTTACTCCTTTGCTGAGCCATTAATTTGCTCTCACAGATGTTGCAGGGTTACATTTGGTATCAAATCGATGCTCTTTTGATGCACAACTAAATTATAATATGTGTTTATGATAGAGGTTAAAGGGTTTAAAATTATATGTGTTTATCACACGGTTTACAGAATTCAGACCACTTGCAGATTGAAACTCGACCTATTTTTTACATAGTGAAAGCCACACCCTGTTGTAATGTTTTTAAAAAAGTCTGAGTATCAGCTATCTCTGGGAACCACAAACGATTGAACATCAGGATGCCATTTTTCTTTTTTTGGCACCTGTCAGTGTTTACATGCGTCACAAGTGGTGTTACGTAATAATCATCCACACGTATGTAAACTGTGGTTCGCATGACTCCACATATCAGACACTCCTTTTTGTTGTGTAAATGATGATGTAATGCATGTGGGTGGGGGATCACGTGTCGGTTGTAAGAGCAGTGTGCGTGCTTAACAGTGATTTTTTCTGAGACTTCTTAAATCCTAGTTCAGCGCGATCTCTATTAGCTTATACTAATCGTAACATGGTGTCAAAAGTGGGATACTCGTCTCTATGATATCGGAAAGTTAAAAGAGCCATGGAGAAGTATTTAGTTCCCGAACCCATTGGCGAAGGAGAACTGAGCGACCAATGGATTTGGTTTTAAAAGATTGTTTGACCAGTTTCTGACGGCAATTGGAAAGGCGAATGCATCGGGTGGGATTAAATTGGCTATTTGCTTTAAGGTGATCGGTCCTAGGATGAATGACGTTGTAGACGCTATTGTATTTGTGGAGGGCGAGGACAGGAGTGACTTTACTGTCGTCGTAGCAAAGCTGGATGTTTAGTGTGCACGGTGCAGTAGCAAGCACGTCACAAGAGATAGGTTTTTCCAGCTAAGAGAGTCCAGGAGAACGATCGATCAGTTTGTCACTGAGCTTAGGAAGAAGGTGAAAGATTATGAGTTTGGAACATTAAAGGACGATCTGATGCTGCATGTCCTCATTCGAGGTCTGGATAGTGAACGCATGCGGCGCCATTTATTTGAGACCGACAACCTGGAGCTGCCCAAAGCGATCCGGATGTGTCAGGGAATAGAGGCAGATCTACAGTCCTGGGGTGAAGCAAAGAATGGCAGTCCTGAAGTGGTTGCTGCAGTCAAGGGAACTACAAGGAGAGTTTGGATATGAAGATGGTGAAGGTGTGGATTTAGTGAGCTGGGCACCAAATGATCAATGCTCATCGAGTAGGAATGGAGCAGCAATGGGCTTTAGGACACAAGAGTCATGGGTCAGAAGGAATCAAAAGGGTAAAGGATGTTCCAAGTGTGGGAGAGTTCATAAGTACAGGTATGGACAGTGCCCTGCATTTGGTCAAGTGTGCCGGAAATGTAGAGGCACGAACCATTTTGCAAAACAGTGTACTTCTCAGCAAAACGTAACGCAAATGGTGGAGAGCGGTAGAGAGGAAGAAGAGTGTCTTCTTATCAGGGTGGAAAAGATATAGAGGAAGCTGTTGGCAGTGCTATCTGTTTCAGGGAAGAAACGATTGTCGGTGAATCTTACTTGCCAGTTAGATTCAGCAGCAACATGTAATGTGCTGTCCCATAGGGACTACCTGAAATTGGGGAAAAACCAAGGCAGGAACACAGCAGTATAACGCTAACCATGTATGATGGCTCGGTGCGAAGGTCAATGAGAATGTGCACTCTGCAGTTGGCAGCTGAAGCCATCTCACAGTTGAAGTTTGAAGTTCTGGACACCAAGCATCATTCGCTGCTGTCTTTGGACACCTGTTTGAAGTTGGGACTACTCAAGTACAACATGGAGGAGGTATTGTATTGTACACTCAGATCAGGAGCTCACACATTCCAGAATTTGCGAGGAGTACTTGGATCTTTTCAGCGGCATCGGGTGTCTGCCCGGGGAATATGATATCGAATGGACAGTGCCATACCACCTGTCCAAAATTGACCACGGAAAGTTCCGCACATGATGAAAGCAGCCGTTGAAGAGAAGATCAGCTCATTGGTACAGTGTGGAGGTTTGGCACCAGTAGAGTGTCCAACTGAATGGATCAGTAATCTAACGGCTCTGTATGGAAGGCGGACAAGAAACAAGTGCATGTATGTCTTGACTCTTGTGACCTAAACAGGGCTGTGAGGCAGAATCATTTTAACATGCCGACACTCGATGATGTTTTGCTGAAGAGATGCTAAGATGTTCAGTTTGTTAGATGCCAAGGACAGATTCCTTCATGTCAAGTTAACTGAGAGGAGTAGTTATTTAACAACCTTTGTAGTCCTAATGGTCGGTATAGGTGGGTGCACCTACCCTTTGGTTTGTCTTCAGCACCTGAAGAATTTCAGCGTCGTTTGCAAGCAGCACTGCAAGGGCTGGATGGAGTGGAAGTTGTAGCTGATGATGTGCTGGTCTATAGAAGTGGGACAACGGAAAAAAAGAGGCTAGAATACAGCCATGATGAGAGATTAGTCAAGCTTCTACAAAGGGCAAGAGAGGTTAGGTTGAAATTCAACAAGGACAAACTGCATTTGCATCTAACGGAGCTTGTCTACATTGGTGTACCACATTTTCGTCAATGGTTTGAGGCCAGACCCAGATAAAGGGACAGCTATCACACAAACACCAGATCAGTTATATGCTCCACAGCTCAGGTCACAGTCACATGAATGAGTTAGTTTATTGCTCATTGGAATGGTACCTGCATCCTACCAAGTAGCATTAAATGTCATGCTTGGTGAAAATGCATGACTGAGAAAAATGTCAGCTCTGTAGTTGATTCTATGCGTCATAGTGAATCAAATGTACATTCAACAACAGATTTATGGTCACTGGTTGCTAATATATTGAGCCTAAATGGTACTAGTGTTTTGCATTTTAACTTTTAATCATGACTTGGACCGATTGCAGCAAAGTGCAGAACGCTTGGAACTTCCAGTAATGACGATAACACTGTTGCTGTAGAAGTGCTTCATCAGTTGGACGATGCTGCAACTGGACTGAAATACTGGTTCATTTCCTGACATTCACTTCATTGTTCACAATTGCTATTTTCTCACAGGACAGAGAAAGGAGGGTGGAAGTTATTGGCTACAAAAGAAGAAAAAGTAATTCCACCTCCTGATGGATGGCAAAAACGAAAGTATCATCTTTTGTGCAAACGTACTACAGGTAATCTGTCCGTCCCTCTATCCATCCATTCATCCTCCATCTATATGACATCAAAAACATGCCTGAGCCCGCCTCCCCACAAGCGGTGCGTCGTTTCCTGGGCATGTGCAAGTATCTGGGTCGGTTCATGCCTCGGCTGTCTGCTACAAGTGAACCTCTTCGACACCTTACAGAAGGAAATGCAGAGTTCTGGTGGACTGAGGCAGAAAAGTGTACTTTCCGTAACATAAAGGACATGATCAACCAGGAATAGTTGTTGACCTTCTATGATGTTCGTAAACCGGTTGTAATTCAATGTGATGCCAGCACAGAAGGTCTGGGGGCTACACTCTTACAAGCAGGACGTCCAGTCATCTCAGTCTCCAGAACATTAACCAAAAGTGAACGAACTATGTAGCACATAGCACTGAAGTTAGAGTGTTTGGCGGTGGTGTTTGCATGCCAGAAATTCAACCAGTATATACAGTGTATATGGTAAGAGAGTGACCGTTGAAACTGACCACAAGCCCTTGGAAGTGATGATCAAGAAGTTACAACTGGCAGCTCCAAGATGGCTCCAACGGATGCTGCTGCAGCTACAGCAGTATGATTTGAATGTCGTGTATGTTCCTGTTTCACAACAAGTGGTGGCTGATACCCTGTCCAGAGCACCTGTCGAGGCTGCTCCAAAAGATACTGCTTGTAGGGATGAAGTTATTCACCTGGGATTAAAAGATGCTGTGTTCAAAGAACTGAAAGTGATTTCTGAGCGAGATTTCATCCCGATAAGTGACATGAGGCTGACAGCAGTGGAGGCTGCAAAGAAGGATGTGGAACAGACAGAACTTCGGAAGGTCATCAGCAATGGGTGGCCAAATAAAATGGTTGAGGTACCAGAAGATGCTCGTAAGTACTGGAATTTCAGAGAGGTGTTCACCACACAGGATGGTGTGATCTACAAAGGTGATCAAGTGGTGGTACCGAGTTCACTGAGAGAGGAGTTCTTGCGTCGTCTACATTCAAGCCATCAAGGTCAAGAGTCTACTTTTCGTCAAGCTAGAGATGTGGTCTACTGGCCGGGCATGTTGGAAGATATCAAGCGGGTAACCACAACCTGATCTGTCTGTGAAGAGAACATGCCATCACAAGCCAAACAAGATATCAGAGCACATGAGATTCCAGAACAGCCATGGGCTAAGGTGGGGTTGGATCTGTTCCAGAGCAAAGGAAAAGACTACTTGAT
>JABACO010000009.1:3946858-4061204 GCA_013339895.1 Ephydatia muelleri | reverse complement strand
AAGCGTGACTGTATTGGATGCCCCTGTGCCACAGAACGTTCCTCAGTTGCGCTCATTCCTAGGACTGGTGAATTTCTATGGGAAGTTTCTTCACAACCTGGCTGACACACTGGCCCCACTTCACCAGCTCCTGAGGAAGAACGAACGTTGGCACTGGGGACAACAGCAAGGAAAAGCTTTTGAGAAAGCTAAGTCGCAACTAACATCACCTTGTGTCTTGACTCATTTTGATCCAGACAAAAGATTAGTGCTGTCATGTGATGCATCGCCCTATGGATTAGGAGCAGTGTTGGCCCACCAGTTTGAAGACGGTTCAGAAAGGCCCGTTGCATTTGCTTCCCGCTCATTGGCCCCGGCAGAAAGGAAATATTCCCAAATAGAGAAAGAGGGGTGTGGTCTAACGCGACGTTACGTGATTACATTCCTTCACACCTTTCTGTGGATACTATCTATTGCGCTTACACGTAGGTTCCTCGGTCACGTACAAAATTGCACGTTCGCGCGCGACGTTGCTCTCGAATTACCCCGTGCGCATACAAATAATCCTCCGGGACCGAGAAATCATTTGTATGAAATCGGTCCACTCACGATTTCGAGAGCACATGGCGCGCAAAATTCGAAAGCACGCTCTTCCGGGTGATATTGCGTGCTGTCACGGGCCCGGAATCAAAGCCCTAAATTGCTGTGGAAGGCTTGTTTGCTACCCGAGCGGAGGTATACTATGAAAGCCTTAAAAACTGTCACCCTCAAGGAGAAGGCTCCAATTGGAATGCTATTACTCGAACTCATCATAACTAGCTAGGGAATGCAATTACACTCGTAATTAAGTAGCACCGTGACGTCACTACGGGCTGCAATTTGATTGGTTCTCCAAAATCTAGGATCCTCCTAAGTATATGAGCCAGACCCACTTTCAGGTAGCGGTAATGTAATCCATCCGCAGCTGTTGGGAGGTAAGAGACTAATTTGGCCATACATTATTGAAACGGATGCGATCACCCCCTCGGGTCCCCAGACAACGCGACATTACGTTGGCACGTGAGGCAATACAATTGTTATTTTTTCAAGATGGCTGCCGTGGACCCGTACGCTCAGGCTGTTGCCAAAATCAGTGACCGAATCGACAAAGCCCACGACGAAATCGCCAAAACTTTTCAAGAAATAAAAGCAATCAAGAACAGCGACGCGTACAAGGCCGTGTCAATGCACTTTGTGGATGGGAAAGCTATAACAGGCACCAGTGAGGAAGTTAAGGCATCGTGGTGCTACTTTCAATCGCAGCTGAGCGATCTAACAAAGGAAATAGACTTACTAAGAAAGCAAAAAACCAGCGACGAAATCGCCAAAATTTTTCAAAAAATTGAAGCAATCAAGAACAGCGACGCGTACAAGGCCGTGTCAATGCACTTTGTGGATGGGAAAGCTATAACAGGCACCAGTGAGGAAGTTCAGGCTTCGTGGTGCTACTTTCAATCGCAGCTGAGCGATCTAACAAATCAAAAAGACTTACTAACAATGGAAATAGACTTACTAACAAAGCAAAAAACCAACGACGAAATAACAAAGCAAAAAACCAACGACGAAATCGCCAAAATTTTTCAAAAAATTGAAGCAATCAAGAACAGCGACGATTACAAGGCCGTGTCAAAGCGCTTTCCGTGGGGGAAAGCTACAACAGGCACCAGTAAGGACGATGAGGCTTCGTGGTGCTGTTATACATCGCAGTTGGAAGATCTAACAAAGCAATTAAATTTCTACTTGTCGCAAAACGCTGTAGCATTTAAGAAAACCGATGAGGTACGCAAGGGTTATAAACGTTCAACAGCTGCTAGGTCCGAGCGACAAGTGCTCACCAGCTTTGCTTTATTCATCGCAGAGCGCTATAATTTTCAGCGTTTGTATGAAAAGTCAGTAACATTTGGTGATGTGATGGCAGCTGTGGGGTTTCATGGCAATGCATCAATTCACCAGTATTTCAAAACTAAAGTGAATGAAAATCGCAAGTATACTGCAAAGGAAGAAGGGGCCACGCCAATAGAAGATTTGCTTTCCGAGAAAACATGGTGCTATCTTGTTTTGCTGAATGATACTGTCAATCGTCACCTTCATGAACCATTGGAGCAGGACTCAAATAATAAAGTTACTGTAGTGCTTGAGAGTGGGATGTATTATCCTGACTATATGGAAGAGGTGACAAAACTGATGGGTTTCGTCAATGTGGACATCAAAAATGGTGATAGTGACAGTGGCTCAGACAAGGGCTCGCCGTAAAAGCAGTAGCAGACATGTTCCATCTTTAGATCTCTGAACCATACTTATGCCTGATTGTGTGCATATCATTGGATGCCAAGAATGTTGTGCTGCATAATGGTTTGTTAACCTCAAAATATTCAGTGGGCACCATGCAAGATTTGGGGTTGATAACATGACAACACTCTATGGTGTTACCTATTAATACTGTTGTGGTCTTTGTGGCGTTGTATGAATACTCTTAACTATCTTCCAATGAATACTATACACTATCCTAGCTTGTAACGTAACACCGCTTGGAAGTTGGCACCACATTCCACAGCACCACATTCCACACTAATTATCACAAAACAATATTGTGCGGCGGGCGCCAGTGACCCACAAGTGCAAGAACTAACTATAATTACACAATAACTGCATCAGCATCATGCGTGAACCGGTACATACAATAAGTATAATAATAATCCACTACCACAGCATCTGATGAGGTCTACACATTTCTAAAAATGTTTGATTATAATGGCTCCTCTCACATGAGGACCATGGCTATGTCACACACGTGAGAGTGAGTTCACCCTACTGTCTGACCAAGGTAAGCGATGTTCTGGTGATCCTGCACCACCAGAGCATCTGATGAGGTCTGTCTCACATTTCTGAACATGTGTCATTAAAATGGCCCCTCCCCTATGAGGACCATGGCCATGTCACACATGTGAGAGTGAGTTTACCCCACTGTCTGACCGAGGTAAGCGATGTTCTGGTGATCCTGCACCACCAGAGCATCTGATGAGGTCTGTCTCACATTTCTGAACATGTGTCATTAAAATGGCCCCTCTCTCTTGAGGACCATGGCGATGTCACACATGTGAGAGTGAGTTTACCCCACTGTCTGACCAAGGTAAGCAATGGTCTGGTGATCCTGCACCACCAGAGCATCTGATGAGGTCTGTCTCACAATTCTGAACATGTGACATTAAAATGGCCCCTCCCCCTTGAGGACCATGGCCATGTCACACATGTGAGAGTGAGTTTACCCCACTGTCTGACCAAGGTAAGCGATGTTCTGGTGATCCTGCACCACCAGAGCATCTGATGAGGTCTGTCACACATTTCAGAACATGTGTGATTAAAATGGCCCCTCCCCCTTGAGGACCATGGCCATGTCACACATGTGAGAGTGAGTTTACCCCACTGTCTGACCAAGGTAAGCGATGTTCTGGTGATCCTGCACCACCAGAGCATCTGATGAGGTCTGTCACACATTTCAGAACATGTGTGATTAAAATGGCCCCTCCCCCTTGAGGACCATGGCCATGTCACACATGTGAGAGTGAGTTTACCCCACAAGGTAAGCGATGTTCTGGTGATCCTGCACCACCAGAGCATCTGATGAGGTCTGTCACACATTTCAGAACATGTGTGATTAAAATGGCCCCTCCCCCTTGAGGACCATGGCCATGTCACACATGTGAGAGTGAGTTTACCCCACTGTCTGACCAAGGTAAGCGATGTTCTGGTGATCCTGCACCACCAGAGCATCTGATGAGGTCTGTCTCACATTTCTGAACATGTGTCATTAAAAAAGGCCTCTCTTCCTTGAGGACCATGGCCATGTCACACATGTGAGAGTGAGTTTACCCTACTGTCTGACCAAGGTAAGCGATGTTCTGGTGATCCTGCACCACCAGAGCAGGTCAGTCACACATTTCAGAACATGTTTGATTAAAATGGCCCCTCCCCCTTGAGGACCATGGCCATGTCACACATGTGAGAGTGAGTTTACCCCACTGTCTGACCAAGGTAAGCGATGTTCTGGTGATCCTGCACCACCAGAGCATCTGATGAGGTCTGTCACACATTTCAGAACATGTGTGATTAAAATGGCCCCTCCCCCTTGAGGACCATGGCCATGTCACACATGTGAGAGTGAGTTTACCCCACTGTCTGACCAAGGTAAGCGATGTTCTGGTGATCCTGCACCACCAGAGCATCTGATGAGGTCTGTCACACATTTCAGAACATGTGTGATTAAAATGGCCCCTCCCCCTTGAGGACCATGGCCATGTCACACATGTGAGAGTGAGTTTACCCCACTGTCTGACCAAGGTAAGCGATGTTCTGGTGATCCTGCACCACCAGAGCATCTGATGAGGTCTGTCTCACATTTCTGAACATGTGTCATTAAAATGGCCCCTCCCCCTTGAGGACCATGGCCATGTCACACATGTGAGAGTGAGTTTACCCTACTGTCGGACCAAGGTAAGCGATGTTCTGGTGATCCTGCACCACCAGAGCATCTGTTGAGGTCTGTCTCACATTAATGAACATGTGTCATAACAATGGCCCCTCCCACTTGAGGACCATGGCCATGTCACACATGTGAGAGTGAGTTTACCCCACTGTCTGACCAAGGTAAGCGATGTTCTGGTGATCCTGCACCACCAGAGCATCTGATGAGGTCTGTCTCACATTTCTGAACATGTGTCATTAAAATGGCCCCTCCCACTTGAGGACCATGGCCATGTCACACATGTGAGAGTGAGTTTACCCTACTGTCGGACCAAGGTAAGCGATGTTCTGGTGATCCTGCACCACCAGAGCATCTGATGAGGTCTGTCTCACTTTTATGAACATGTGTGATTAAAATGGCCCCTCCCCCTTGAGGACCATGGCCATGTCACACATGTGAGAGTGAGTTTACCCCACTGTCTGACCAAGGTAAGCGATGTTCTGGTGATCCTGCACCACCAGAGCATCTGATGAGGTCTGTCTTACATTTCTAGGGTAAACTCACTTACAAATGTGTGACATGGCCATGGTCCTCAAGGGGGAGGGGCCATTTTAATCACACATGTTCTGAAATGTGTGACAGACCTCATCAGATGCTCTGGTGGTGCAGGATCACCAGAACATCGCTTACCTTGGTCAGACAGTGGGGTAAACTCACTCTCACATGTGTGACATGGCCATGGTCCTCAAGGGGGAGGGGCCATTTTAATCACACATGTTCTGAAATGTGTGACAGACCTCATCAGATGCTCTGGTGGTGCAGGATCACCAGAACATCGCTTACCTTGGTCAGACAGTGGGGTAAACTCACTCTCACATGTGTGACATGGCCATGGTCCTCAAGGGGGGCCATTTTAATCACACATGTTCTGAAATGTGTGACAGACCTCATCAGATGCTCTGGTGGTGCAGGATCACCAGAACATCGCTTACCTTGGTCAGACAGTGGGGTAAACTCACCTCACATGTGTGACATGGCCATGGTCCTCAAGGGGGAGGGGCCATTTTAATGACACATGTTCAGAAATGTGAGACAGACCTCATCAGATGCTCTGGTGGTGCAGGATCACCAGAACATCGCTTACCTTGGTCAGACAGTGGGGTAAACTCACTCTCACATGTGTGACATGGCCATGGTCCTCAAGGGGGAGAGGCCTTTTTTAATGACACATGTTCAGAAAAGTGAGACAGACCTCATCAGATGCTCTGGTGGTGCAGGATCACCAGAACATCGCTTACCTTGGTCAGACAGTGGGGTAAACTCTCTCTCACATGTGTGACATGGCCATGGTCCTCAAGGGGGAGGGGCCATTTTAATGACACATGTTCAGAAATGTGAGACAGACCTCATCAGATGCTCTGGTGGTGCAGGATCACCAGAACATCGCTTACCTTGGTCAGACAGTAGGGTAAACTCACTCTCACATGTGTGACATGGCCATGGTCCTCAAGGGGGAGGGGCCATTTTAATGACACATGTTCAGAAATGTGAGACAGACCTCATTAGATGCTCTGGTGGTGCAGGATCACCAGAACATCGCTTACCTCGGTCAGACAGTGGGGTAAACTCACTCTCACATGTGTGACATGGCCATGGTCCTCAAGGGGGAGGGGCCATTTTAATGACACATGTTCAGAAATGTGAGACAGACCTCATCAGATGCTCTGGTGGTGCAGGATCACCAGAACATCGCTTACCTTGGTCAGACAGTGGGGTAAACACACTCTCACATGTGTGACATGGCCATGGTCCTCAAGGGGGAGGGGCCATTTTAATCACACATGTTCTGAAATGTGTGACAGACCTCATCAGATGCTCTGGTGGTGCAGGATCACCAGAACATCGCTTACCTTGGTCAGACAGTAGGGTAAACTCACTCTCACATGTGTGACATGGCCATGGTCCTCAAGTGGGAGGGGCCATTTTAATGACACATGTTCAGAAATGTGAGACAGACCTCATCAGATGCTCTGGTGGTGCAGGATCACCAGAACATCGCTTACCTTGGTCAGACAGTGGGGTAAACTCACTCTCACATGTGTGACATGGCCATGGTCCTCAAGGGGGAGAGGCCTTTTTTAATGACACATGTTCAGAAAAGTGAGACAGACCTCATCAGATGCTCTGGTGGTGCAGGATCACCAGAACATCGCTTACCTTGGTCAGACAGTGGGGTAAACTCACTCTCACATGTGTGACATGGCCATGGTCCTCAAGGGGGAGGGGCCATTTTAATCACACATGTTCTGAAATGTGTGACAGACCTCATCAGATGCTCTGGTGGTGCAGGATCACCAGAACATCGCTTACCTTGGTCAGACAGTGAGGTAAACTCACTCTCACATGTGTGACATGGCCATGGTCCTCAAGGGGGAGGGGCCATTTTAATCACACATGTTCATAAAAGTGAGACAGACCTCATCAGATGCTCTGGTGGTGCAGGATCACCAGAACATCGCTTACCTTGGTCCGACAGTGGGGTAAACTCACTCTCACATGTGTGACATGGCCATGGTCCTCAAGTGGGAGGGGCCATTTTAATGACACATGTTCAGAAATGTGAGACAGACCTCATCAGATGCTCTGGTGGTGCAGGATCACCAGAACATCGCTTACCTTGGTCAGACAGTGGGGTAAACTCACTCTCACATGTGTGACATGGCCATGGTCCTCAAGGGGGAGGGGCCATTTTAATCAAACATGTTCTGAAATGTGTGACTGACCTGCTCTGGTGGTGCAGGATCACCAGAACATCGCTTACCTTGGTCAGACAGTAGGGTAAACTCACTCTCACATGTGTGACATGGCCATGGTCCTCAAGTGGGAGGGGCCATTGTTATGACACATGTTCATTAATGTGAGACAGACCTCAACAGATGCTCTGGTGGTGCAGGATCACCAGAACATCGCTTACCTTGGTCCGACAGTAGGGTAAACTCACTCTCACATGTGTGACATGGCCATGGTCCTCAAGGGGGAGGGGCCATTTTAATGACACATGTTCAGAAATGTGAGACAGACCTCATCAGATGCTCTGGTGGTGCAGGATCACCAGAACATCGCTTACCTTGGTCAGACAGTGGGGTAAACTCACTCTCACATGTGTGACATGGCCATGGTCCTCAAGGGGGAGGGGCCATTTTAATCACACATGTTCTGAAATGTGTGACAGACCTCATCAGATGCTCTGGTGGTGCAGGATCACCAGAACATCGCTTACCTTGGTCAGACAGTGGGGTAAACTCACTCTCACATGTGTGACATGGCCATGGTCCTCAAGGGGGAGGGGCCATTTTAATCACACATGTTCTGAAATGTGTGACAGACCTCATCAGATGCTCTGGTGGTGCAGGATCACCAGAACATCGCTTACCTTGTGGGGTAAACTCACTCTCACATGTGTGACATGGCCATGGTCCTCAAGGGGGAGGGGCCATTTTAATCACACATGTTCTGAAATGTGTGACAGACCTCATCAGATGCTCTGGTGGTGCAGGATCACCAGAACATCGCTTACCTTGGTCAGACAGTGGGGTAAACTCACTCTCACATGTGTGACATGGCCATGGTCCTCAAGGGGGAGGGGCCATTTTAATCACACATGTTCTGAAATGTGTGACAGACCTCATCAGATGCTCTGGTGGTGCAGGATCACCAGAACATCGCTTACCTTGGTCAGACAGTGGGGTAAACTCACTCTCACATGTGTGACATGGCCATGGTCCTCAAGGGGGAGGGGCCATTTTAATGTCACATGTTCAGAATTGTGAGACAGACCTCATCAGATGCTCTGGTGGTGCAGGATCACCAGACCATTGCTTACCTTGGTCAGACAGTGGGGTAAACTCACTCTCACATGTGTGACATCGCCATGGTCCTCAAGAGAGAGGGGCCATTTTAATGACACATGTTCAGAAATGTGAGACAGACCTCATCAGATGCTCTGGTGGTGCAGGATCACCAGAACATCGCTTACCTCGGTCAGACAGTGGGGTAAACTCACTCTCACATGTGTGACATGGCCATGGTCCTCATAGGGGAGGGGCCATTTTAATGACACATGTTCAGAAATGTGAGACAGACCTCATCAGATGCTCTGGTGGTGCAGGATCACCAGAACATCGCTTACCTTGGTCAGACAGTAGGGTGAACTCACTCTCACGTGTGTGACATAGCCATGGTCCTCATGTGAGAGGAGCCATTATAATCAAACATTTTTAGAAATGTGTAGACCTCATCAGATGCTGTGGTAGTGGATTATTATTATACTTATTGTATGTACCGGTTCACGCATGATGCTGATGCAGTTATTGTGTAATTATAGTTAGTTCTTGCACTTGTGGGTCACTGGCGCCCGCCGCACAATATTGTTTTGTGATAATTAGTGTGGAATGTGGTGCTGTGGAATGTGGTGCCAACTTCCAAGCGGTGTTACGTTACAAGCTAGGATAGTGTATAGTATTCATTGGAAGATAGTTAAGAGTATTCATACAACGCCACAAAGACCACAACAGTATTAATAGGTAACACCATAGAGTGTTGTCATGTTATCAACCCCAAATCTTGCATGGTGCCCACTGAATATTTTGAGGTTAACAAACCATTATGCAGCACAACATTCTTGGCATCCAATGATATGCACACAATCAGGCATAAGTATGGTTCAGAGATCTAAAGATGGAACATGTCTGCTACTGCTTTTACGGCGAGCCCTTGTCTGAGCCACTGTCACTATCACCATTTTTGATGTCCACATTGACGAAACCCATCAGTTTTGTCACCTCTTCCATATAGTCAGGATAATACATCCCACTCTCAAGCACTACAGTAACTTTATTATTTGAGTCCTGCTCCAATGGTTCATGAAGGTGACGATTGACAGTATCATTCAGCAAAACAAGATAGCACCATGTTTTCTCGGAAAGCAAATCTTCTATTGGCGTGGCCCCTTCTTCCTTTGCAGTATACTTGCGATTTTCATTCACTTTAGTTTTGAAATACTGGTGAATTGATGCATTGCCATGAAACCCCACAGCTGCCATCACATCACCAAATGTTACTGACTTTTCATACCAACGCTGAAAATTATAGCGCTCTGCGATGAATAAAGCAAAGCTGGTGAGCACTTGTCGCTCGGACCTAGCAGCTGTTGAACGTTTATAACCCTTGCGTACCTCATCGGTTTTCTTAAATGCTACAGCGTTTTGCGACAAGTAGAAATTTAATTGCTTTGTTAGATCTTCCAACTGCGATGTATAACAGCACCACGAAGCCTCATCGTCCTTACTGGTGCCTGTTGTAGCTTTCCCCCACGGAAAGCGCTTTGACACGGCCTTGTAATCGTCGCTGTTCTTGATTGCTTCAATTTTTTGAAAAATTTTGGCGATTTCGTCGTTGGTTTTTTGCTTTGTTATTTCGTCGTTGGTTTTTTGCTTTGTTAGTAAGTCTATTTCCATTGTTAGTAAGTCTTTTTGATTTGTTAGATCGCTCAGCTGCGATTGAAAGTAGCACCACGAAGCCTGAACTTCCTCACTGGTGCCTGTTATAGCTTTCCCATCCACAAAGTGCATTGACACGGCCTTGTACGCGTCGCTGTTCTTGATTGCTTCAATTTTTTGAAAAATTTTGGCGATTTCGTCGCTGGTTTTTTGCTTTCTTAGTAAGTCTATTTCCTTTGTTAGATCGCTCAGCTGCGATTGAAAGTAGCACCACGATGCCTTAACTTCCTCACTGGTGCCTGTTATAGCTTTCCCATCCACAAAGTGCATTGACACGGCCTTGTACGCGTCGCTGTTCTTGATTGCTTTTATTTCTTGAAAAGTTTTGGCGATTTCGTCGTGGGCTTTGTCGATTCGGTCACTGATTTTGGCAACAGCCTGAGCGTACGGGTCCACGGCAGCCATCTTGAAAAAATAACAATTGTATTGCCTCACGTGCCAACGTAATGTCGCGTTGTCTGGGGACCCGAGGGGGTGATCGCATCCGTTTCAATAATGTATGGCCAAATTAGTCTCTTACCTCCCAACAGCTGCGGATGGATTACATTACCGCTACCTGAAAGTGGGTCTGGCTCATATACTTAGGAGGATCCTAGATTTTGGAGAACCAATCAAATTGCAGCCCGTAGTGACGTCACGGTGCTACTTAATCCACTGACTTTTTCAAGAAGTTCTTAGGGCCGCCCTCCCTCCACCTTAGCTGGACTGTTAACAAAAGCACTGTATCTGCCCTTGCAGTATATATTATGAAGTTTTCTTTAGAGCCAATCAATCTGTCTCAGCATAGATTATAATGTATTCTATAATCTATGGTGGCAGCCAGGTACCTGCATTTTTGTCTCACTGTCTTTTGTTTTGGACCATGCATTCCATATAAACCTATTGCTAAACTAACAGTGGCAGTGGGGACAATTGAACTCAGACAGCCCGAGCTTCCACCTTGGGGAGGGGAAGTGCTACACAAACTTGTCAAATATAGGCCCCCCCCCCCCCCCCCCCCCCTCAGGCACTAGACACGCTGTATTATACTCCCTCCCCCACACTTCTACCAGTTCACAACGCAACGTATTCTTAAAAAATCCTGGGTACAAATTTGAGATTCCAAGTTGAGCAGTAATACTTATTATGCACAAATTATGTAACTATGGCACTGCCTGAGTGCCTATAAACAGACGTACCATTAGTTAGTATCTCTTTGTTATGACCGGTAGCGGGAGTGGCTAGTTAAGGCTAACGATGCAGTTACTGGTAGCGACACCTCATTCATAGAATGCTGTAGGGCTGTATATATTCTTTAATCCTTTTTTTTTCTGCACCTAGCTGTATACGGCCATGTCAGCCAGCCCGACACCATCAAATGTATTTCTCAGCATATCGATATTACACAAGTAAATAAATACATTCTCTAACGAGAGAGTTGTTGGTATATAGGATTGACCAATGGTGGTGTAAAAAGCACGGAAACAAGAATGACAGAAATTTTACTCGAAAATTGAAATTGGCCTATATTTAGCACATTACTCAGGCATGCGCTGTTATTTTGTGAGCGTGCTAAATATAGGCCAATTTCAATTTTCGAGTAAAATTTCTGTCACTCTTGTTTCCGTGCTTTTAACACCACCATTGGTCAATCCTATATACCAACAACTCTCTCGTTAGAGAATGTTTTTATTTACTTGTTTCATAGGTTTTTTTTCACCGTAGTCGATGAAATGTAGGAAGAGCACATAGAATTTGGACGATCCCCTTTATTTCTTAATGCAATAACAAACAGAAAACATGCCAGCAATGACACAAAGTGCTCAGAGCTTGGGTGTGTGTGTGTGTACCTTTGGCAGTTGAGGTTTATGGATGTTGGGGTCCTGAAGCACAGACAAACCTTTCTAGACTTGCAGCGCGCCTGGCAATTAGATCAAATTGTGGCAAGTCCCAGGCCACTTCGGCTCTTTATGGCAGGTTAAACTTGGTCCTAGTTAGAGCGAATGCCAGAGCTCTGCTGTCCCGTTCAATGGCAACAGGATGTTAGTCTCCTCACCTTCTCCGTTCCAGTGTATTGTTTTTTGTTTAGTAAAATTGTGTAGCTTAAAACTGTAAATGTTGTATATGTAGTATCATTTTCAATAAATAACTTTAATAATAATTATTATAATTATATGAATTTGTAGTATTAATTATTAGTTGTCCTCGCCCGCGCCCTCGTCTCCTGCGGGGACGTCCTCCTCCCCGGCCTCCCCGCCATGCTGGGTTCTGCCAGGGTGGCAGTGGCCATGCAGGCCAGGGAGGGAGCACAGGTGGCGGTGGTAGCGGGGGCAGCGCTGGTGGTGCTGGCAAGGGTAGCGCCCGTGGTGCCGGCGGGGGTAGCGCTGGTGGTGCCGGCAGGGGTGGCGCTGGTGGTGCCAGGGCAGCGCTGGTGGTGCCGGCGGGGGTAGCGCTGGTGATGCCGGCAGGGGCAGCGCTAGTGGTGCCGGCGGGGGTAGCGCTGGTGGTAGTGGTGGTGGGGGCAGTGCTGCTGGTAGTGGTAGGAGTGGCGGGGCTTCTGGAGGTGGCGGGGCTTCTGGAGGTGGCGGGGTGAAGGGGAGAGGAGTCGGAGGATGTATGTCATCCTCTTCCTCCTCCGACCCCTCTTGATTAAAAAACCCCGTAAGGTCTTCTGCTGCCATGTACATGTACGTGACAGAGACAGAGAGTATGATTTAAAATCTTTTTACCTAATTCTTTTTTCAAGCAAGTTTACACGTGAATCCACATAGAGTATATTATTAAATTCTTACCTCTTTTTTCAAAGTGCACTATAATTCAGCGGGTGCATGACTGACTTTTATACCTGCAAAGCCTTAACACGTGTGCAGACTGTGCTATAATTCTATTGGTCCAATTCCATCATATAAATGGCATGTGCTAAAATTTTATTGGTCAAATTTGAAAATGCTCCAATCTAAACATGGAGGTGTAGCCTACATGAAGTAAAGATGGATAGTGTGGGAACTCAGGAAGTGAACTACATGACTGCATGTAGATCTGGGATAACATGGCACCATGTAGATTGATAAGGATATGTTTTCAAGTGAGTGTGGACAGGGTCTGCAGCGTTATGAGTGTGGGCAGAAGGTCTGATTTTAATGTGAGAGTAGAAGTACCTTATGGTGGCTATAACAAGTTGATTTGCAAAAGTACAAGACTATTGGCCGGCATGTGGTGGCAAGAAAGTCTGCTGCTAGTACTGGTGGTGTGTACAATGCATGGACAAAGCACTTGAAATGTACATGAGATTGGCTTTAGTTAGGTGAATACCACACTTTTGCATGTATCATGAATTTTGCCATGCGTCAGTTTCATATTTGTCAAGGCTAAAGTTTACACGAGACACTTGTTTGCGCTGGCATAATCGTTCACAGCTACAACATGCAAACTCTGCATCGTCATTGAACTTGGATTGTAGCTCAGCTATAAGGGCAGCATGCGTAACTTTCAAGCCTCTCTCAATGCAGCCTAGACCAGATGATGAGTGGTCTTCACTAACTACGGGATGCTCAACTCCATCCACACTAAACAAATCTGACAAATTCTCCTTCAAGCCCAGAAAAGGTATCAGCTCGTCAATACTTCCACAAGAAAGTGCTTAATCAATAGCCAAAACGTTCATGTGGCATTTGCGAGCTTTATAAAGCAGCCTAGTGAAAGCCCTTAATACAGGAAAGTGAGGTGAAGCTGCCCTAATAACCCGCAATGGACTAGAGCATTCTGGAAGCTCACAATTAATAGGATGCCCAAGCTGTTCAATAATCCCAGAATGCAATTTCAAAGTGATACCAGTATGAACATGACCACACCCTGAATCAAGATCATCAAGCCCAGCTCGAAGATCTTCAATGGACATTTGGAACAGTGACTTTGTCCTCAACACTATTGCTACTTCTTCACTAGTGAGGTTGCGACACTCATTTGTACATTTCCATTTCAAGGGGCGCATGGTAACCTTATCTCTGTCCCCTATCTCCTCTGACACTACACACCTACCATTGAGGTCTACTGGAATGGCCCCAAGTCGTTTTGTGTAAGTGTACGAAGTATTTAAAAAGTAAGGTTCAGAGCCAGCAGTATGATACCTATGCCCTACTAAAATATCATTTTCTCCTAATTTCATTGCATTTATTTCACGGATAGATTTTAGCAATGACCCTGCTTTTGCTCTTTGTACACTTAGTGCTTTAGAAACCAATGCCTCTGCCCCAATCTTACTTACTGCTGCACGGGCAGATCTAGTAACAACCTTTTGAGCTAGCAATGGATGAGACTTACAAAAGGCATCATTTACTTCACTTAGAAGCTCACTATCCCTAAGAATAGCTTTTTCAACACCACCATTATACTCCAATAGTGCATGAGATTTGGGTTCATACAAAGAGTAGCTATATGGGAGAAGGATATGGTTGCAGTTATTTTCATTTCACCTAGTTCTCAGCCCTTGCAACTGCAATTATACTCATGCAGTTGCAACATGCATACATGGCTAGACAAGGTTTAAGATAAGATAAGGAAGCCTTTTTATACATCAGATTAAAACAATAGACACTACTGGACACACAGTTGAGTCACCATGCATGCTTTACATGTGAAGTGAATGGTTTTGTGCAGATCCGTGCTGTACATAGTCGGGCGGGCCCTACAACCGCGTTTGGTCAGGTAGTAGGGTGACAAGCCCGACCAAACGCGGTAGTAGGGCCGCCCGACTATGCTCTACAAATGTTACATGCACAGCTTTTTAATGTTAATACAACATGCCATAACATACCTTTGGGTGGTAGTGGTAGTTCTGTGACCCCTGCGGTACCGCGTCCTCTCGGTAGCACTTTTAGCCAATCGGACAGCAGGGTCATTCCAATACCTACTCCTTTCAGATGCTTTAATGGCAGCTGAATTGTCCTCGTATTTCTGCCTTTTAGCAGCGCGGAGGTCCTCTTCATATCGCCGCCTTTTAGCAGCACGGTTCTCCTCGAGGTCCTCTTCATATCGCCAGCACGGTTCTCCTCGAGGTCCTCTTCATATCGCCGCCTTTTAGCAGCACGGTTCTCCTCGAGGTCCTCTTCATATCGCCGCCTTTTAGCAGATCGCTTAGATTCAATATCGGCCTTGTAGCTGTCGCGTACAGAGGCCTTCTTTTTATCAGAATCGGCCTTGTAGAGCGCTCGGGCTTTAGCTTTATTCTCGTCTTGCTTTTGGAGGTATTCCGCTCGTTGCTTAGATCTCTTCTTTTGATTACGCGAAGGCATCTTTAGAAAAACAACTTCACTAGCCAAAGTAACAAACGATAGGAACACCAAATAAATTTAGTGCAGGTTTGAGTATTTATACTGCCTAAAATTATTAATAAAAATCTATTATACATCATTATTAAATAGAACTTGATATATGTGGACGACGACCAAGAATTATTTTAGGACTGGGCACGGGAAACAGGAAATTGTTAGTTTCTCTATAACCACACCGTTTTATGACACGGAACCAACGTAGAACTGTAGATCGTTGTGCTCTCATTCCATCGCGATAAAGAGATAAGCGATACGTTTCTCTGTTGTCCCTCCAGACGCTAGTGAAGTTTTATTAATGACATTCATCAACCCTCAATCAATCCTATATTGAACCTGCTGCCTCAGGTTCGATACACATATGATTTCTGGGCACGAGATCGCTGCGCTGCGTCATCGATCGTTGCGCTGCGCGTGACCGACTTTTGGCACAAATCACATCCCATACTACATGGCGTAACGTACATGTGCATTTCTTTTGGTGTGTTTACATGTACATCTATAAGCATCCTTTCAAATAAGAATAATGGTGCACACATGTGTAGGTCAAATGTGTGTGCTCTCTACTTTCCAAAAGGTCGCAGCTCTGAAGCTGTTGATGACTCAAGTTTTGGGTCTCATTAATTCAACTCTCAACGCAACGTTTTCTGAACATCTTGATAGGCTTAGAAACGTTTTCCAGAGGGTTCAAGATGCAGAGCTCAGGTTGAAAGCCAACAAGTGTCATTTTGCTCAATCGAAGGTGAGCTATTTGGGTCACATCGTTTCGAAGAATGGCGTGGAACCTGATCCATCGAAAATACAGGCTGTGTTGCACTATCCTGCTCCCAATAATGTGAAGGAACTTAGACAGTTCTTGGGGTTGGCCAATTATTATCGTCGTTTTGTTCAGGGCTATTCCAGAATAGCATCTCCACTCTTCAAACTAACGAACAAGACTGATCTTAAAACTTTCAGCTGGACTGCACAGTGTACAATGGCTTTCCAGGAACTCAAGGAGAGATTGACCACTCCACCAGTCCTAGCATTTCCACAGTTTGATAGGGAGTTTTTGTTAGCAACAGATGCTTCTGACTCAGCTATTGGAGCTGTCTTAAGTCGGGACCGAGAAGGTTATTGCTTACTGGAGTAGGCAATTGACGAAAGCAGAGCGCAACTACTCGACTATTGAGCGTGAAGCCCTTGCTATAGTAAAGGCAGTTAAGGAGTTTTATCCATACTTGTATGGACATGATTTCATACTGCAAACTGACCATCAACCTCTAGTGCACATGAACAACCTGAGAGATGTGGGTGGGCGTGTCACACGTTGGTCAATGTTCCTGCAACAGTTTCGATTCACTGTAAGGCACAAAGCAGGCAAGTTAAATGGGAATGCTGATGGCTTGTCAAGGACACCATCAATTCAGCTGGCTGCAGCTATCTCTCAGGTGGAGTCTTCAGACAACTTTGCCAAGATCAAAGAAGCTCAAGCCAAGGATGCTTACATGGTATTGGTGTATGAGGCAGTGAAGGATGGTAAACCACCTCCAGGACTTACCCGTCAGAATGGAAAGATCTTCATACATAAGGGAGTGCTATGTAGGCGATTCAAAGAGTCCGGGGATTCAGAGGTTTGCATTCAGATGCTGATACCATTAGAAATGAGATCAACAATTCTTGAGCACCTGCATAACAGAGCAGGGCATATGGGTGTAAAGCGAACCTTGGAGCGAGTGAGGCATCGTTTGTATTGGCCGGGGTATGAGTCGGATGTTGAGCAATGGGTAAGAGAATGTGAGACATGCCAGAAAAGAAACAATCCTCAACCCTGTCCTCAAGCTCCATTGGGTACTATCAGTGCTAGCCAACCATTTCAGAAGATAACATGGGACATTATGGGTCCATTACCTGTTACAAGGAAAGGTAACAAGTACATTTTGGTTGTTACAGATGTTTTCAGCAAATGGGTGGAAGCATTTCCTTTGCAAGTTACTGATGGTCTCACTTTGACCAGCATTTTGATGGATGAGGTTATATGTCGGTACGGTGTTCCTCAACAGTTACATAGTGATCAAGGAAGTAACCTAAATGCAGAAGTCAATCAAAGACTGTGTCAGCTGCTTGGGATTGAACGCAGTAGAACAACCGCGTACCACCCACAAGGAAATGGGCAGGTGGAAAGATTCAATCGCACTGTTGAAGCAATTTTGGCTAAGATGGTAGGGGAGCATCAAGATGATTGGGACAAACATTTGCAGAAGGCGGTGTTTGCATACAGGACATCGTTGCATGAGTCCACAGGATACTCACCATACTTTGTCAATTTTGGACGTTCACCTGTTTTACCAGTTGATGTTATGTTGGGTCGTTTTGGTACAGGAGAGAGGGGTGATGGTACTATTCCCCAGTATATAAAGGAGGTGAAGACCACCTTAAAGATGGCTTATGATGTGATCAGAGAGAATTTGGATGTTGCTCAGAAGAAAAGGAAAGAGAGGAGAGATAAGCATTGTGCTGAGGTGAATTTTAAGGTTGGGGATAGAGTTTGGCTCTTTAATCCAGCAGTGAAGGTTGGCGAGACGAGGAAACTGTCTTCACAGTGGAGAGGGCCCTACACTGTAATCGACAGAGTCAGTCCGGTGAATTACAAGATTCAACTGATTGGAACAACGAAAACTCAGATAGTTCACCACAATAGGATGAAGATGTGCCATGGCGATCCGGAAAAGTGGAACTCAGAACAATCAAATGAAGACGATCCAGCAGTCCTTCCAGATGATGCATCATTTAATCTGGGGTTTGATTGTGGTGGAGTTGAACGTTCAATCGGTGGGTATGTAGGTGCTGATGATGAGATACCACAGCAGCCGGTACACCTCCACAGATCTCAGAGGGATCGTCATCCTCCTCTAAGATATGGCCAGTATTATACACACTGAACAAAACTATTACTATACATATATGCAAGGAGTTAAGGGGAGAGTAATGTGGCGTATAGGAAACATATAGTATTATATCATTGGTCATTGTGTGCGTGTATTGTGATTGGTTGTGTTATACGTGTATATATTGGCAGTTGCGTGGCAACTAGAGGCGGGATACTTGATATTATACTTTGTGAGAACCTACGTTACATATCTTTTGCTTGTCCTGGAAAATTTGATAAAGTATCATAAGGGTGATTTTGCTGGACACTTCCATATATTCAGACGATGCTCATTAATGGCCTCGCACTTGTGAACTTGGAGACCTTTCTCCTGGTGGTGGATTACATAACCGCTATACCATTACCGAACAAAGGAATTAATTGCACTCCGTTATTAGTACTAGCAATCAACTATTGGCTTCTCCTATAGAGCTCTTTCATAGGGGTCACATGACAAAAAGTAATCACGTAAATGTAATGACGTTATCGTTCCGCCATATTGGTGCTCGGTTGAAATGGGAGTCTGCGACCAATTCTATGGTAGGCAAGGGCACAAGATTGTACAGGATACCTAAAGTAAGAGCCCATTATAGTGAATACTAGCTGGAATTGTCACAGAGACGAAGGAACGGCTTCCTGCTGCAATCGGTGTCCACAGGAAAAAAACGCGTGGAATCATATTGGAATCATTGTGTGATAATACAGAGAATCACACACAAATCACACACGTCAGATTTTCTATGTAAGATCACGCAATGATTTTTCAGACGATTTGAAAATCCTCTGTAAAATCAGAACTTGATTTTCCCTGTGGTCGTAACTTCATCAAGGGCAAACCAGTGCAGTCACTGTATAGTGAATTAGACCCAGATTGGCGCGACATTTAGGTAATCGAAACGACGGCGCGCTGCGGCTTCTAAGCGAAAACAAAATGCGAATAAAAAGTGCATGCAGTGTACCTGTAGTTGCGGTAAAGTCAAAGGCTGTGGATAGTGAGCTGAATGAAAGTACCGGGGGTATGTCACCGATGGACTAGTTGTAAAAGTGAGTGATAGCAGTGAACTAACTTATATACTAGATAAACTTAAGCATCCATTTCACTACTATATCAGGGAGCGTTTAGTACTAGTACCACAGGGAAAATAGTTATTTCGCAATGTTGAATAAGTAATGCAGTTTCGTTGTTAAACCGAGGGAATCGTGTTGTAAAACGTTGGGTTTACATTTTTTGAAATACAACAAAATTGTACTTTTACAACGTGTGGTTTTTTCACAACGTTAGGGAATTTCGCTACAATGTACATCAAAGCACAACGTATAGAAAGAAAGAATACGACAAAGAACAACATTATACCATTATACTCCAGTCGTGCTATACTTGGATACGCAACGGATACATGGAGCGTATATTTTACCTTCATATGTACTGCGTAATCTTCTCACGTAACCTTAACCGTATTCTCTTGTTTTGGAGCGATGATGCAATCCTTATATCTGGTCCCCTGTCCTTCCTCCCCCGCCCTTTTACCTGGTCCCCAGTCCTTCATCCCCCGCCCTTTTACCTGGTCCCCTGTCGTTCATCCCGCGCACCCCCATGCAATGACCTTCTTTCAGTTCATTATAATAAAATGCTCAACAAATACACGTCGAACATGTAGGGCTATTAGATATACCTCCTAATAAATTTTACAGTTTCTGCAGAGAGCTTTCTGCGCCCTGTACACGTAAAGCATATATCATCAGTACAACGTTTAAGAGTATACGTACACGTACCTTATTAACATTTGAAGGCTGAACCTGCAGAAAAAAAAAAGCAGCTCCACACAGTTTACGTACCATGTTAGTTATCAGCCAGCATAAACGCCAACGCTACGCGCAGCATTGTGACGAGAATCTAGGAAGGAAATAATAATAATCATTCACACACCCACCTCGGTCCATCGGTTTTCAGGATACGAAACGCGGGAAGGCTGGAAAGAAATTAGCGACCATCTTAATTAAGACTATAAGTGAACTTAAGAACCGCATGGTTGTAGGCTACACAGACTCTGTAAAGAAAAGGGGGGAAGGGGGAGGGGGGCGGGCAGGGGGAATCTCACCTACGCAACGACACTTCATCCTCCCGTCCTTGTACGGCGCATGAGAAAATCGAAAGAAGTTACAACGCAAATTCATTATTATCATCAACTTACACATTACGCAAGCCCGTTTCATGAGACAGGTATGTGGAAACTACATGAAAGCAGCAGTCAATGATTCACCTATTTAACAGCTGCCTAATTACCCGCTTTGAATCACGTGCCGGTGGCGTACATATTGTAGCGCATGCGCTATAGCTGCTCTTATTATGGACATGCGCAGTGTTTACACCTGAGGGTATTTAATGACGTGCTGTACGATCTTATTTGATTAAACACTTGGATTGCTACACTGGTGTCAGAAGTGGGATCGGACCGAATGCTACATGGCCGAGCAGGAAGAGCGGAAGGCTGTTCGGTTTAGCGCTAGACCGCCCGCTCGGTTTGCTAAGGGCGCTGACTTCAATCTCTGAGTCAAAAGGTTAGAACTGTACTTCAGGGAAGCGAAGGTCCCGGATAACAAGCGAGGAGAGGAGTTGGTAGCGCTGTTGGAAGACGACGCATTTCGGGTAGTGAGTCAGTCGGGTTTTGTTAGCGGTGACGGGGTGGAGTATGAAGAGGTGAAGAAATGTCTGCAGGAGCAGTATGCGCCAAAAGGAGTCGAACTGGAATGGCAGCGCAAACTGCACTCAGCCCACCAGGAGAGACCCGAGACCCTGTTAGAATTTTCAGGGCGGTTGCGGATGCTGGCGGACAAGGCTTACCCTTCGTGGTCGGCGGAAAGACGACTTGAAATGGCGCGTGAGCAATTTATTCACGGTGTTATCTCTCCTTCTGTGCAGATGAGGCTTTTGAGGAAGCAACCAGAGTCTTTGGAGGCTGCACTTGATTTGGCTAGCCAGTGGGAATCAGTGGAGCTGGCTCAACAAAGCCTACGCGGAGAGAAACAGGGGTCAGGTGCGAGTCTTGCCGTGTCAGGTGAACGAGACCTGGTACAAGGTGCATTGCGAGCTAATACGGTGGAAGAGTTGGCGTTACAAGTCCAACAGCTGTCACAGGAGATTAGGAAGTTGTCAAGTCGGGAAGTCGGTGAGAAAAGGAGCGCTCCGAAAAGGGTCCCTGTCTGTTGGAACTGCAAGCAAAAAGGGCATATACGGCGCAATTGTCCTCAGCGGAAGGAACGGAGTGTATCTCCGAAGGAGATTGGGAAGGGCAGGTCAGTGAAGTACACATCGGCTGTGGCATGCACGTTGATACTGCAGGGTATGGTTGGGGGTCGTCCCACACGTATGCTAGTGGATACAGGATCATCCGTTACCCTTGTGCATGAAAAGGTGTGGAATGACATTTCTCAAGACAGGAAACTCTTGACACCCCATTGTCCTGTGATGGCAGTTAATGGAGACTCGTTAAGTCTATGTGGACAGATTGACCTTGATCTTATGGTGGGAAAGCATGTGAGAACTCATACTGTCCTTGTTGTGCGTGAGATGACGCAGGAGTGTTTATTGGGAACAGACTTTCTAGAACAATACGGGTGTGTTGTTGACCTGGGGAGAAGAACAATGATCATGTTAGGCGAAACAATACCTCTAGACACCTTGTACGGGTCATGTATTTCTACATGTCATGTGTTTGTACAGGAGACAGCTGTCGTGCCACCCTATCACGAGATGCGATTGCAGGTTCAGTTGGAAGGTGCGAAAACGGACGGGGACTATGTGGGCCTGTTCCAGCCAAAGGCGGAAATGTCTACTCAACGCGGACTTCTGTTTGCCTGTTCTGTATCTCCTGTCCATGATGGCAAAGCAGTAGTTCAGCTGGTGAACCCCTCTGCAGTTCCTGTAACACTGCATTGCAAGGAGAGGTATCCCCATGGGATGGAAGAGAGGGAGCGAATATGGTTGAGCCTGCATTGGGCACACGGCTTCCAGCCCGATCAACAGAGGCGATTGGGTTGGGGAATTAATGGGTGACACATCGGGGTTGTCAAGGGAGGAGTGTGCTAAGTTGAAAACAATTTTACATCATTTCTCAGATGTAATTTCTGTAGGTGACGGTGATTTAGGGCGTACCAATGTCTTACGTCATACCATCAACTCAGGTGACACCCCCCCTGTTCATCAGCCGGCGCGGAGGCTTCCGTTTCATCAACGTGACGTGGTACAGAAAATGATCCAGGGAATGCTCCAACAGGGGATAATAGAGCCGTCCGGAGGAGCATGCATGTGGGCCTCGCCTATTGTTCTGGTTAGGAAAAAGGACAGGTTTTGTGTAGATTTTCGTCGCCTGAATAGCGTAACAAAAAAAGACGTGCACCCTCTTCCCAGGATTGATGATGCTCTGGACACTTTATCCGGCTCCAAGTGGTTTTCAACCTTAGATTTGGCAAGTGGCTACTGGCAGGTAGAAATGGATCCTGCGGACAAGGAGAAAACTGCGTTCATCACTCCGTTTGGTCTACATCAGTTCCGAGTAATGCCGTTCGGACTAACGAACGCTCCAAGCACGTTTCAGCGGTTAATGAGTATGGTCCTGGCAGGACTCAGTTGGGTAACATGCTTGGTATACCTTGATGATATCATCATTTTTAGTCGAACGGTGGAAGAGCACTTGCAGCGGCTTACAGAGGTGCTACAGAGGCTTAAGGAGGCGGGGCTGAAGATCAAGCCTAGCAAATGCCATCTGCTTTGCAAGAGTGTGCGGTATCTGGGCTACGTGGTTTCAGAGAAGGGTATAGCTGCGGATGCTGACAAGATCAAGTGCGTCGAAAACTGGCCTACGCCCACTGACCATGAAAGCCTGCGACAGTCAGTTCTTGGGGTTTGCTTCCTATTATAGGAAATTCATTCGCAATTTTGCAGACACCGCTGCTCCTCTTCATGCACTAACAGAAAAATCCAAACCCTGGCACTGGACTGAACTGTGTGATAAGGCATTTGTGGCTTTAAAGGGTAAGTTAGCTTCGCCCCCTATTTTATCCTTCCCACAGTTCGACAGAACATTTGTGGTTGATGCTGACGCCAGTCAGGAGGGTGTTGGAGCAGTACTATCACACTTGGATGACGGAAGGGTGATCGCATATGCTAGTAGGGTGCTTACAAAGGCGGAATGCCAATATTGTGCAACGAGACGTGAGTTGTTGGCATTGGTATGGTCAGTTCGTCAGTTTCGGGCTTATCTATGGGGACGAAGGTTTATTGTTCGCACCGACCACAGTGCGCTTCGTTGGTTACGTAGTTTTAAAGACCCCCAGGGCCAGGTGGCGAGGTGGCTAGAGATTCTTGCTGAATTTGATTTTGATGTTATTCATCGTCCAGGTCTTCGTCATGGCAATGCAGACGCCCTTTCAAGGATCCAGTGTAAGCAGTGTGGTATGCACAATGGCATTGCCATGCCGTGTTTGTTCCACAATGCGTTTGGGGCCGTTAATGGTAACGGTGGTAATTTGTGGTCTGGATCGAATGTGCTCTCCGTTTTGCCACTGGAGAACTCTAAGGAGATGCAGGGGTCTGATGCTGATCTTCGAAGGGTAATTTCCTGGATAGAAAACTCGTCTCCACCAGCTGCTTTGCCAAGTGAGGGCAGTTACACTCTGCAGACATTGTGGGCACAGTATAAACACCTGGTAGTTCGGGATGGGGTTCTGTTTAGACAGTGGGAAGATGTTCCAGGAAAGGGTTGCAATAAACATCTTCAGTTGGTAGTACCTCGGAGTTGGATAGGATCTGTCCTGCAGCAACTTCATAGCTCTCCCACTGGTGGCCATCTTGGAATGTTCAAGACTTTGGAGAAAGTCCGTTCCCGTTTTTACTGGCCGGGTCAGCGCCATGACATCGAAGACTGGTGTCGAGCTTGTGAATTGTGTGCGGCACGGAAGTCACCTCCACGGCGCAATCGTGCCCCAATGCAGCAGGTGTTGGCTGGTGGCCCATTCCAGCGTGTGGCCATGGACATCCTGGGTCCTCTGCCGCTCACGGATAGAGGGAACAAGTACATTCTAGTGTTAGGGGATTATTTTACAAAATGGGTGGAGTCTTATCCAATACCTAACATGGAAGCAAAAACTATTGCTAACGTGTTTGTTAGTCATTTTGTCAGCAGGTTTGGAGCCCCTGATGTTCTGCACACCGATCAGGGGAGGAACTTTTGAGTCCGCCCTGTTTAAGGAAGTGTGTTTGCTGTTGGCAGAAGACAAGGACTACGCCTTATCACCCGCAATCTGATGGGCTGGTCGAACGCTTTAATCGAACTTTGCTTGATCTCCTTAGCATTGCATCGAGGGAGGATGAACAGAATTGGGACCTTTGTATTCCAGCAGTGATGCTAGCCTATCGTACAAGTGTGCAGGAGTCCACTGGGTGTACGCCATATTTCCTCCTCTTCGGACGTGAGGCCAGGCTGCCGGTGGATGTCATGTTTGGGTTGCCTCCAAATGTTCCACCTCAGCCGGTACACCAATATATAGCAAAGATTTGAGAGCTCGACTGGATACTGCGTATGAGAGGGTGCGAGAACGGTTAGGTTGGCGGCAGCGCCGTCAGAAGATGGTGTATGACCGCAGACGGACGGGAAGGCCGTATGGGATTGGTGAATGGGTTTGGTTGTATTGTCCTGCTGTGCCCAGGGGGAAATCGGCTAAATTACACTCTTATTGGCAGGGTCCATATATAAAGTTGTGAAAGTGTTCAGTAATGTGTTATACTTGATCCAACACAGGGACTCCACTCGCAAGAAAGTTGTTGTTCATTTTGACAGGTTGAAGCCGTGTGCACGGGGAGGTACATACGAACAAGGGACAACCGCACCACGTGATGCAGCTGTTTTTTCTGAGGCTGAGGAATCAGATGTATCCGATGCTGAGGAAACTGAAGATGACAACTTGGAGATTGCTCCTCAAGAGGATAATCTCGAGCCAGAGCGCCAGGAGGAGCAACATGAAGTGGAGCCTCGGGATGATCAGCAGGAACAGCCGCCAGTGGAGCCATTGCCACTTCTCCGACAGTCGAAAAGATTAAGGAGTCGGCCGGACAGATTTGGAACAAACATTTTTGACTAGAGACAGATTCACTAGGAGGGGGGATAGTGTAGCGCATGCGCTATAGCTGCTCTTATTATGGACATGCGCAGTGTTTACACCTGAGGGTATTTAATGACGTGCTGTACGATCTTATTTGATTAAACACTTGGATTGCTACAATATTATGTAGACCTATCACGGTCAAGGTCACGGTTCATTGTTACGAATGAGGGGCAGAGACATCGGGTCCGTAGGATGCACAGGATACGCAGTACAACAATACTCGCAGTGTTGTGGATGATGGTCCACATTTCATTGGCGGTGTGTTAATTTGGGACAGAGCCAATATTACTAACCCCCTGACCAGCATACATGATAGTCGTATGCAGACACAAATGATGATACTAGCATACGCAGGCCAGTTGCCAACAGATATCACGCGTGCACGATCGAGATCTCGTATGAAGCTTCGAAGAAGAATACAAATCCAGAGCGTCCATGAATAACTTAAACCAGTTATTAAAAACATATAGATAGAATGATAGCCCAGAACTACCTTTCTTGCTACACTGCTTTGTCGATCGGCGCCGCGATCGGTGAGCCCGTGTTAAATAGAAATCATAGGGCAAAAGAGTGACGTGCATGCGTGAGGTAGTTGGGTTCCTGCCTAATGATGTTCGTGTGAGTGTGTGTTTTTGTGTGTGTGCGTGTGTGTGCGTGTGTGTGTGTGTGTGTGAATGTAATTAGCCATGACAGGGCAATAAACGCTATGCATAGTCTGAAGCTCTGCGTATTGGCACCAATTATGTTATCATGATAAGGACTGGGGACTTAAAGACCTTATAAACACTCCCCTGTATCATATTAGGAGCAGCTCAGAAACACATTTACAATGTACCCTAGTTCCAACCAACAGCCTCCATGTCCCTGAACCTTTGTATATTGGCACCAGTCTTGTTACCATGACGGTTAGTCCTATGTAACCTAGAACATGTGCATTATGTAAGGTCTGGGAACCTAAAGACCTTATAAACACCCCCCTGTGTCACATTAGGAGCAGCTCAGGAACACCTGTACAATGTACCCTAGTTCCAACCAACAGCCTCCATGTCCAGCACGAGTTTTGGGTTGTACCGATGTCACTCTGACTGTGAGCTATGACAGGGCATCAAACACTGTGCATGTTCACAGGGCATACCAATGGTATGATTACTGTATGGATAGCTATGTCAAAAAAACACTCAGGTCCACTCTCCTCATGTCCTTGAACCTTTGTATATTGGCACCAGTCTTGTTACCATGACGGTTAGTCCTATGTAGCCTAGAACATGTGCATTATGTAAGGTCTGGGGACCTGAAGACCTTATAAACACCCCCCTGTGTCACATTAGGAGCAGCTCAGGAACATCTGTACAATGTACCCTAGTTCCAACCAACAGCCTCCATGTCCAGCACGAGTTTTGGGTTGTACCGATGTCACTCTGACTGTGAGCTATGACAGGGCATCAAACACTGTGCATGTTAACAGGGCATACCAATGGTATGATTACTGTATGGATAGCTATGTCAAAAAAACACTCAGGTCCACTCTCCTCATGTCCTTGAACCTTTGTATATTGGCACCAGTCTTGTTACCATGACGGTTAGTCCTATGTAGGCTAGAACCTTTGCATTATGTAAGGTCTGGGGACCTAAAGACCTTATAAACACCCCCCCTGTGTCACATTAGGAGCAGCTCAGGAACACAGGTACAATGTAACCTAGATCCAACCAACAGCCTCCATGTCCAGCACGAGCTTTGGGTTGTACCTAAGAGACTATCTCTACTCACAGGCTTCAGAGCGCACTACTACATGCATCATTTGATGTTCAACATGGTGCCTGACTGCCTAGGAACAGAGCCACGAAGTGTGTCTGTGTGTATGTTGTAGGTGTCTGTATGTGTGCATCCTGCCGACACGTTACTCTATATGAACTGTACTATTTGTCATTTTGTTATAACAGCACTTTTACTACATTTTCGTCAACGAGCCGGTTTAATATTCTGTAACTCTCGTAGAGTGCAATTTTTTGTTCAATGTCAGGAAAACACTCAGGTCTATGACACATCAGATAGAACCCCAGCGCGCACTGACACACATGATGCCAACACTAGCTATAAGCGCATACCCAAACATGCGCCACGACGATCTCGCCCAAATTACGCCCGCTGAAGCATCCATCTCCATTTCATATAATGCGTGCACGCTGAGTTGTACAGCTTTAGCAGAAGTGGCAGTACGAAATTAGTTACTAGTAGTTTGTACCTACCATCATAGATTGAAGACCTTACGGAACGGCGCTGCATCTATTCCAATTCAATGAAAATTTTCATCCTTGTTTCGCATGAATAAGTTCGCGCGGGCTTTCTTGGTGACATGAGAATTGGTGTGGACGTAGACAATTGAATAGAAGGTAAAATAGACAGTTAAGATTCCCTAAAGTCTATAGATGGTTTCTAACTCTTTTGGTTACTTCAGACACAATGTATGTAAAGCTTTAGAGTGCGTGGATCACCAAAACAAGTCGATCAAGCGTTGCCAAAGCAAAGTGATATTTTTGTATGAATCGCCGTGGCAACATGCAGCATGTTCAAGCGACGAAGCATGCCTTGCTAAAACGCTCGATGTTTGAAGAATACCGTAGTGCTGGTTTGAAGAGAACAAGTCCCATGGCTTTAAAGTTACATAGCTTCAAACACAAAAAAGTAGCTACGTGCCATATGGATTGTTGTGCCACTATGGTAGATAGTTGTGGCTTCAAATTAGTTTTACGAAAAGAGCTAAGGCCAATAGGTGCCGTAGGGGGGGGTTTGAAGCTTTCTGTACTTATAGAAGCGTAATTACAGCCCTGCATAGCTGACAATTTAATTAGGACATGTATCGGCGAGGACGATTGTCAAAAACACAGAAGTACGAACAACAAAGGATGGAGGGGGTGGCGTTGGTGTACGCCATTAGGCCCGGGAGGGACCCCATTGTGGAGAAGGACGGCACCAATGCCAGCTTGCAGTACACGCCGACTAGCCTAAAGACACTGGACGCTTTGCTGGATCTCGTAAGGTGGCTTGTGGCCATGAACACACACACACAACACACACACACATACAGACACACGCACACACACACAGACATACACACATACACACACACAAACACACCCACACACACATCACTTAATGTCTTCTCCCTCTCTCCAGAAATGAGTTTCCTGACAATATATTTGCTGCATGCTACGTTCCAACAGGTGTGTGTGTATGTGTGTATGTATGTGTGTGTACAGTATGTGTGTGTGTATGTGTGTGTATGTGTGTGTGTATGTGTATGTGTGTGTATGTGTGTGTGTATGTGTGTATGTGTGAGTGTGTGTGTGTATGTGTGTGTGTATGTGTGTGTGTATGTGTGTGTATGTGTGTGTGTATGTGTGTGTATGTATGTGTGTGTGTGTGTGTGTGTATATGTGTAGAACTTGTCCAGTACCTCTTCACAATCCCAGGTGTTGGTGTATTTCTGAGCAACAGGATTTGCCAGGATCCATTAGAAAATTTCTTCGGACAACAGTGCCAACGAGGCAGAGCTAATGGAAACTCATCATCCTCTGAGTTTGTCAGAAATACACAAGCATTACGAGTCATATCAAATACATGTGGAACCATACGTGGAAATTGCAGGGGTGGTGCTTCCATTGATTCTGATATTTTAGACTCTGGTCCCCTTCCCAACGTACACGTGAAAATAAAGCACACACGCACGCACACGTACAACACACACACACACACACACACACACACACACACATGCACAACACACACACCATAGATTGAAGACCTTACGGAACCCTCCTCCGTCCCTCTCTCCCCCTCCCTCCCTCTTTCACCTCCCTCCCTCTCCCTCCCCCTCCCCTCCCTCCCCATCCCCCCTCTCTCTCTCCTCCCTCCCTCCCTCCCCCCTCTCTCTCACTCTCTCTCTCTACAAAATCCAACACCTGCCATCACTAGGCAATACACTATCCAGTATAACTAACCTATTGTACTTGTTGGCAGCTTATGTGTGCGTGTGTGTGTGTGTGTGTGTGTGTGTGTGTGTGTGTGTGTGTGTGTGTGTGTGTGTGTGTGTGTGTGTGTGTGTGTGTGTGTGTGTGTGTGTGTGTGTGTGTGTGTGTGTGTGTGTGTGTGTGTGTGTGTGTGTGTGTGTGTGTGTGTGTGTGTGTGTGTGTGTGTGTGTGTGTGTGTGTGTGTGTGTGTGTGTGTGTGTGTGTGTGTGTGTGTGTGTGTGTGTGTGTGTGTGTGTGCATAGATTGATAGATTGAAGACCTGTCTCCGTCCGGTTATAAACTGTACGGATCACATACCCAGCAACGTAGCGTAGAGCACACTGTTCTTCCTCAGTTAAAGGACGCATGCTTGACTCTGTATCATCTTCTCCTCTCTGTATGCTAAATTCCAGTTTAATAAGTTCAGTGAAAATATAATCAGTGACGAACTGGTAGAACGCTGGAAATGCCTTTAAATTAACAGATTGCAGTTTGAAAAACTTTCCAATCCTTAACAAAAGTATCAGATGTTCTGATAGTCTGGAAAGATCTCCAGTTCTCCACATTTTTTGCTTTTTTAAAGCTGCATTCGCACTATGTTTGCAGCAGAAACATGTTTGCAGTCTAACAATCAGTATGTGGGCAAACCATGACAGGTGTTCTCTGTTTTCGGATTCGAGCCACCACTCTTGGAGAGCTTGTGATGTCTTTACGGCTGCACATGTGTATTCCGACTCCACTTGAAACGTTGCGTCTGTAATCACAGCTTTAACTGCTGATTTGAAATACTCTGTTGATCCTTGGAAGTACGTGTGTATTTTAAAACAAAAGTCAGTGCTGTGGTCTTAGGGTTTACCATAAAAATGTAGGTAAGTGGTCTTACTTTCTTTCAATGAATCCATACGTAGCGCACCATGAAATGAATACTCATAACATTTACATGACGTCATATTTACGTGAAACAGTGTCAATGCCATTGCAATGTATTGCGTTTCCAATCCCGTTCCGTAAGGTCTTATGCTACCATTCAAACGACATGTTTGTGCAATGACGCAATCATTGCATTACGTAGCAATAAGAGGGCGGAGCGTGTACAATTCATGGCCTGGGGATTGCAACTGCTGTTGCTATATTCTCACGTGATATGCAATTCACGATAATTGTTTACTGTTGTGTTATCAGATTCGCAACGTTTGTTCATCTTTAATCAGCCAACATACAACAGTGTACAACAGTTGATGTTCATCTGTTGTATTCCATTGTATTTTCCACAACGACGTTTAAAACTAACGTTGTATTATTTTGTGATGGAGTGTCATATGATGTTAAACATTGTTAAATATAGTCATTGTGTTTTCAACTTTTTCCCTGTGAGTTGGTGCAATATTTTCCTTTCTTCCTCAGGAAAATCAATTCTTTCATCCAGTTTTAGTTTCTTCTGTCTTGCAGACCGAAAATCTATTTGGCTCACTGGCAAATATTCAACCGATTTTTGAAATGATGGCACATATCCAGAAATGAGCGGTCAAAGGGAAAGCTAATTAATTCGCGGTTTGCGAATCACCGAATATTCCCGTATAACTTCCCATAGACATGTATGGGGTACTTTAATACCAAGCACACCAGATTTTTCTCAGCATTTGCCAAAGGGGATTGTTAGTACACTACATTTGCCATGATTTTTAGTGGGGTCGCCGTATTTTTCCTATTTAAGGCGTCGCTTCCCTAGGATTGTCATAACATTGTCCTCAATGTACGTAGTCAATGGGTGCGTTTTCTCATTACAAATTCTATGACCATTTGTGTCAATACCTTTACGATTTGCCAATTTGCCAAAGGAAAAACATGTAGCTAGTACATCGAAGAACTATTATATATATTGAAAATTGGGTCTTTGTATTTAAAAATCGGCTTCCATAATTGAAAGAAGTGTTCTATATCGAATCGGATTGTTGTCTCCGTCTCGTGCCCTCAAAATCGACTCACGCGCGGGACAAGGCAAATGAGTATCTCCCTAGCTGTACCAGTTTTATACAGTATGAAATCGGGCCTGAAATCGATTCTGCACGCCTCCTAGCGCTACGTAACAAGGTTTGTTGCTACCAGTTGAGTAGCCTACATATAAATGTACGTTATCGTACCCATACGTTTCGGATCTTTTGTAAACATCGCCGGGCCCATTTCATAATTGTATTGCTGTTAGGCTGTTACGTTGGTAGTTTATCTAAGTAACTGAAGTACAACTACTAGTATAGGTGTGGCCGGAGCTACTATTGGCACCAATAGTAATACGGCTACATGCATGTGTTTTAATTCTAGAAAATGCGCACCGATTTATCGAGTATCAAAGAAGCTGATAGCAGCGTCAACGGCGTGGTAGCGTATTTTATTCTGCTGTCTGGCGCTGCGTTGCAACATCCACCACCAGCAAAACGCCGTTGCAATCTTTCAGGTGAAATAAATATAAAATGCATGTGCAAGGCAATGACTTACGTAGGCCTAGGCATTGCACATCTCTCAACTTGGTAATTGCAATAATGTCATTACCCTGCACTGCATGCTTTGTGTTTTATTGTAATATTTAGCTACCTTGCGTACTTACATGTATATTCAGTTACCGCTGTGAAGGCACCGTAGCTAGTGTACTCATGTGAAGGCACCATAGTTATAAGGTGTGACTATTTACAAATGGTTTATTGTGTCAGTGTGGTATGTAGCAGGCTTTGTCAATGTAATGTATGCACATGTGCATATGGACATATGTATAAAGTTGGCAACGGACTCAAACGTGAATGTTGTGCATGTGTTGTCGACTGCATCACAGTGAAACTTATTAGTGAACAATTTGAAATAAATCACAAGATGACCGCCAATGTATGGGCGATTACTCGATATGACACAACACGCAAGCACTAAAACGCATCACACAGATCAAACAAACTGTCAGACATTCTCTGCAACCATTCTCTGCTACATGTACCAATGTAAAGGTCTTGTTGATAACAATGAATACAATAGTTCAAGGGATGGTATACAAATAGTGCATGCTCATACAAGTATGCATATCTGTGCATGTGTAAACAATTAATTTTTTGTATGTTTGTATTGTATGTGTGTATGTGTGTTACATATGGACAATATTTCAACAGCCCTTTGCTGCGGCAGAACACACATGGCTGAGTTATCTTGAGCCTGAATACCACAAATGCAACAGTGAAAAATGTGAAGCCAGAACAGAGTAAGGCTGTTTGTGTATGTGTGTGTGCGTTACCAGTGTGGTAAGGGAGTGTCTCAAATATGGCACTGATCTTGGTGAACACACACACACACACACACACACACACACACACACACACACACACACACACACACACACACACACAGACAAACACACACACACACACAAACACACACACGCACCACACACACACATGATGTGATATTGTGGTCAATTAGTTATGGCATGTGCAAATGGGAGGGGCTGTGTATGTGTGTGTTGCCTACAAATACACATGCATGTACACACATGAGGCTTCTGTAACTTCTACTGTAGACAACTAAAACATATCTAGCAAATTAACCCTCCTTTCCCCCCTGATCTTGGTGATAGACACACACACACACACACACACACACACACACACACACACACACACAAGCACACACAAGTACATACATGTACAAGCACACACACATATACACACAGTTTGGGGTGTGTATTGTGGGCGGGTCGATGTTACAGGGGGTCACGTGATATACTCTGCTGTGTAGTGTTGTTGCTGATGTGCTGATATCTTTGGGCAACCAAGTCCCCGATCCTTGACTACGCGCCATACGCGAAACACACGTGTACGAAGCTTCTAAAATCACTAAAACATCCATAGAAAAGCAGGCCTTCATTCCATATTAGTGATTTGGTGCTTATTGTGTAGTGTAGTGCTATTGTGCAGTGCCTCTAATACGGTGCTGTGTCTGTGACATAGTGCTATGGTGCAGTGCTTGTGAAATAGTCATGGTGCAGTGACTATGAAGTGGTGCTAAGGTCAGTGGTGTACAGTTGTAGGAAGCATGGGCCCATTGCCACATTCTTATATTTGTCAAAGTGGGGGCATTACCCCCCCCCCATCTTTTAATACCATCCTATGTGCTTGATGGTGCTGTATAGTCATGGTGCTGTGCTTGTGAAGTACATGTAGCTATGGATCTGTGCTTTTGAAGAAAGTTTGGTGTAGTTGAATGTGAACACTAAGCTTACATGTACATGTATTACCATTCAGCTGCTAGCCTTATGTAAACTTTCCAGTGGCCCAGTCCTACCATACACAAGTAGCAATAATATTCACTGCCACCATATGCAAGGCTTCAAAGCTTAGAAGTATCAAGGGCATTGGAAAGTTTTCTATTGCTTAGCACTTTTCAACACACACATGCACACGCATGCACACACACATATGCACACATGCACACGTGTATACATACATACACACATGCACACACAATCAGTATGTACCGGTACAGAAATGGTGCAGGAACAAGTGTACGAAAAGAAAAGGTAAAAATTTATTAACGTGAAATTTTTATAGTAATAAAATTATAACCTTACAAGCCTGATTTTGCTGGATGCTGTCAGGTACGTAAGATAAATATATTATTCATTTGTGCAGCTCAGAGGTCAACAACAAAAGGGCATTGTTTGCTATGTAAACTGAGGTTATCCTAATCTGATGTTAGCTATTGAGCTAGACATGTACATGTACCAAGTTCTAAGAAGCAAACACTATTGACGTACATGTAGTACCTACATGTGCATGTATGTGGCATGGGCCTTTTGTGCCTGATGCCATAAACTTTACAATCAAGTACATGTACATGATGGGAGGGGGGTGGAGTGTGCTTTGGGCCTCATGCAGAACCTTTGGTTAGTGGTAGAGGCATTTACGTCTGATGCATAAAGTCCTGGTACTTTTTTTCTAGGGTTCAATATCAAGAGTTGTGTTAAAAGTCTGTTTGGGACTGTTTCTATGGAGATGAGGCGAAATATTACTCGAGGACACTCCTGTATCTGGTTTTGTACTGGGGAAGAGCAGCACCAGGAACCCAATGCTGAGACTGACCATCTGGAGTGTTCAACACCTCCAGGGATATCCACCTTAGGCTCAACAAATTTACTTAAATACCCCTACGTTCCACTGTACTCAGCTGGCATACACTTCTTCATCAAGCAAACCAGATGGGCAGGTGTGTTGAGTGTACCAAAGGCAGGCAGTTCTAGCAATGGAGGCCTACAAATAATGCTGCCACTGTTCCACTCACCCCTCTTCCACTTCAAAGTTGGGACGCCACTCGCATCTAAGAACTTCCGCTCCACTTTCCTATCCCTGGTATGGTGGAGCAATGTGGCTACAATCCAGCCAAATACAACACTCGCATTGGTGCAGCCACTTACAGTAACTGCTGACATCATTCAGAAGTACATATGGTGCAGCCACACTCATTGTTAGTAATAGCAATAGCAGAAGAGGGCAAATTGTGTATGTTTTTTAAATGCACATTACATGTTTGCACTAACCACACACTGTGCAGAGACAGGGGAGGGGTTTGGGGGCCGTTTGGGCCTGTGCCAGCAAGCATTGGCATAACATAGAAGGGGGGGTATAGTATGCTTTTAACCTGATGCAGAGGCTTTGGCCTAGTGATAGACTGATTAGCGCTACAGTTTACACAAAACTTTTCTTTAAAAGAAAAAAAATGAAAGCATTGCTATTCCATTGAAGCCCCACGAAGGTGATTAAAGCGCTTTACGTGTGGTTACTGACTCTGGCCTGGCCATACACATGTATGCAGACAAAGATTCAAAATACGGCACGTGCAGATTTGATGTTAATCGATCTAGGTAGGGCTGAAATGCCTGCGTAGGTCGCAACTGTACTGAAAAGTGCCATTTGCAAATATCTATGTCTTGTATCAGTGCACGTGCCTATTAGCCTTCGCGCTTCATTCATCGAGCTGCAAGCAGGCTAAACGAACACGATAAGGAAAACACTATATAGGTCAAAAGTGTCCATGACGATCAACATCATAGTGTCCCTCTTGGCAGTCGAGACCTACGGTACTAGTCTGGGACTATCGTACTTTTGTATCAGGCCAGAAGCTGGCAGTAACCATATCGGGCTCTCCCTCGCTCTTTCGTATCGAAACGCTCTCGACCTCCCCCCCCCCCCCCACATTGTTCGGTTATTAACAGCCTATTAGTATAGTTAAGTTCTATCTTCAGCTAAATTAACTTACTGTGCATATATTTATTCACCATTTTGTTCATATTAGTTGAATAATTCTGGCGGATGACGCAAGGCATTACGCAATGACATATTTTGATGAATAAATTATGCGCGGTATAAATTAATTTTGTGTCTTGATTTTAGTTCAAGAATGGTTCAGGGAATAATTTTTTGAAGTACATATATCTGATCAGACCGATTTATAGGACATTTTACAAGTGTTTAAAATTCAATTTGAAATAAAAAGCAAGATGACCGCCTATGTATGGGCCATTTCTGGATATGATGATCCATTCACATTTGCTTTGTGTGCTGCTGTGGTGTGCTTGTATTCTAGCGGCAGTTTCAATGTAAAACAGGACAGCTGCAATGTGTGTGCAAGTTTCTCCGAAGTTATTTGCGCTCATTGCAATTGCATGGCTGGTCTGGGAGAAACATGCACGCACACACATTACAGCTGTCCTGAAACTGCCGCTATTGCAGACCAGTTTTATAACTAGCAAACAGTCCAGAGCCCATAAATCTCTGGAGGCTTGTATAATCAGTTTGTTAGTGGATGGGTGAAAGACGTATACAAACGCATATCGTCTCGGGAAAGTATGTGACTTACATGTACAGGACGGGTAAGTTATGTCTGAATAGAAACGTACAATGCACATTAATTGTCTGCATGCATTTGTAGGTCCGTCATTCTCAGTGTTTCAAGGACACCCCTTTAAGTTGCTGGGTTGTTTTAGAACAAACTATAGTCTCCAGTTTGTTCTAAAACAACCCATGCAGCAACTTAAAGGGGTGTCCTTGAAACACTGAGAATGACGGACCTAAAATAAACGCAAATGCATGCGGATTCTATTCACTTACCCGTCCTGTACATGCATGTAGTCACATGCATACTTTCCCGAGACGATAATATGCGTTTGTATACGTCTTTCACCCATCCACTAACAAACTGATTATATACAAGCCTCCAGAGATTTATGGGCTTTGAACTGTTTGCTAGTTATAAAACTGGTCTGCAATACTAAATACGATACCAATCATAAGGGTAATTTTGCTGGACACTTCCATATTATAATATTCAGACGATGCTCATTAATGGCCTCGCACTTGTGAACTTGGAGACCTTTCTCCTGGTCTCGCAGCGTGGTGGATTACATAACCGCTATACCGTTACCGAACAAAGGAATTAATTGCACTCCGCTATTATTATATTGGCTTCTCCTATAGGTGAGGTGTGCCATATAGATCAGTGCGCCATGACATAATACGTCTTCTGTTTGTGTATAAGACTTACTTTTGTCAGACAGATCCGTGAACCATGTCTTGTTCCTATATTATTCACTGCATCTCTTTTACCACCTCTTAGTACGGCTTGACATTATATATAATCTAGACATTGCATGGCTTCATTATATAAGCGCTTGCACTGTTTGGAACAGGTTGTGTTCTGTTAAAAAGATATAGTTGTGTGCATATACTTCTCCAAACACGCTATTAATTTTAAAGGAACTCAGTTGCAAATGTATTTCGACCTGTGACTTTTTAATCATAATACCCTTCAATGCAATAATCTATTTGATGCAATTCGAACTTCAGTCGGCAGGCTTTTTAAGTTCAAGTGACTGTAGACTGTCACTATATACTGTCACTACATATATCTTTTTTTAAATTTTTAATTTTAATATGTACAAGGCACAGAATTGATTCGTAGGGCAATATAACTGCACCACGGTGACGAATAAAGACTATCCAATTCTTGACTCCTTAACAACTAGCAAAAGTCTAGAGCCTTTTGAATACATGATTCTTCGGAATTCACTAAACTAGTCTCCAGGCAAAGGGACGCGCTTATTATAGAGCACGATTGATTCGACGTAAGCTACCAAGCTAGGTATATAAGAATCGCTTTACCAGGAAAAGTAACTCCAGGCAGAGAAAAGAACGGTATGGTATGAATGGTACCGAGCCAGATAAAGTACTACCAAGTGTATTATAAGATATACGGTAAGATCAAATAGCTTCCACCGTACTTTTCGCACCTCGCAGATGGCAACATTCATTGCACCTTTATATAACTGTCAGTTGATACAACTATGCCGACTTCAGTACAGTAGCGGCTCGCATATCCGCACTTTAACACCTCGCACATCCGCACAAATAATGACAATTGAACAAACTTTTAGCTTTCATGTACAGGAAATCGTTATATAATTAGTGGCAGAGATCGATAGGGTTTGCTATGAAAGCTTGTTCAATTGTCTTTTGAGGTTGATATGCTAGCCGCTACTGTAACGCTTTTAATATTCATTGGCTGTCGAAGCGTTGCAGTGCTTTGTATAATTATATATAACCCGCCCCTTTTTTCTATTTATTTGCCGCTATATCACGCCGCCCTGCCTACTTCTAGCTGACCTTCATTATACGAGGCTATGTGTACCTAATAACTTCCAGTCATAATAAGAGCTTCAACAGCTTGCATTGGGTACTCAGGTTGTGTCCATCCCTCCACCACGGTAACAAAGAAAGGTTGAAGCTCTTTTTATGACTGGAAGTTAGCGCGTGCAGGCAGGCATTAGGTACACATCGCCTCGTATAATGAAGGTAGGCTATAAGTAGGCAAACAAGAGGGCGGATTATGAAGCACTACAACGTTTTCAGCAGCCAATGAAATTATAAGCGGTACTGAGTTATCAACAGACAGTTATTATAAAGGTGCATTATACCCATCTGCTAGGTGCGAAATGTCTCCATTTGCGAGTCCCCCCCCCCCCCCCCCCCCCCCCCCCTCCCAGTGAATATAAAACTATAGGGTCTGGCTGGCCCATGGGCCCAATGCCCCATTCTGGCTGTAAAGCAAAGCTGCGTCAAAACAGCATGCCGAAAGCAGGGTAGAGAAAACAAAGCTGTGTTCCTTATATAAACAGCAAAAAATTAAACGATGTAGTTGCATGTGTTTTTACTTGTGTAGTTCTAACGGTGTAACGTGTATAGTTTTATATTTGTAAACTTGAAACATTAAATTTTTTGACTGTGATCACTAACCAATAATAGTATTAACTAGTATATTTAACTTTCCTTACGTCATACAATAATTCTATTGCGCTTACACGTAGGTTCCTCGGTCACGTACAAAATTGCACGTTCGCGCGCGACGTTGCTCTCGAAATATCCCGTGCGCATACAAATAATCCTCCGGGACCGAGAAATCATTTGTATGAAATCGGTCCACTCACGATTTCGAGAGCACATGGCGCGCAAAATTCGAAAGCACGCTCTTCCGGTGATATTGCGTGCTGTCACGGGCCCGGAATCAAAGCCCTAAATTGCTGTGGAAGGCTTGTTTGCTACCCGAGCGGAGGTATACTATGAAAGCCTTAAAAACTGTCACCCTCAAGGAGAAGGCTCCAATTGGAATGCTATCATCATAACTAGCTAGGGAATGCAATTACACTCGTAATAAAGTAGCACCGTGACGTCACTACGGGCTGCAATTTGATTGGTTCTCCAAAATCTAGGATCCTCCTAAGTATATGAGCCAGACCCACTTTCAGGTAGCGGTAATGTAATCCATCCGCAGCTGTTGGGAGGTAAGAGACTAATTTGGCCATACATTATTGAAACGGATGCGATCACCCCCTCGGGTCCCCAGACAACGCGACATTACGTTGGCACGTGAGGCAATACAATTGTTATTTTTTCAAGATGGCTGCCGTGGACCCGTACGCTCAGGCTGTTGCCAAAATCAGTGACCGAATCGACAAAGCCCACGACGAAATCGCCAAAACTTTTCAAGAAATAAAAGCAATCAAGAACAGCGACGCGTACAAGGCCGTGTCAATGCACTTTGTGGATGGGAAAGCTATAACAGGCACCAGTGAGGAAGTTAAGGCATCGTGGTGCTACTTTCAATCGCAGCTGAGCGATCTAACAAAGGAAATAGACTTACTAAGAAAGCAAAAAACCAGCGACGAAATCGCCAAAATTTTTCAAGAAATAAAAGCAATCAAGAACAGCGACGCGTACAAGGCCGTGTCAATGCACTTTGTGGATGGGAAAGCTATAACAGGCACCAGTGAGGAAGTTCAGGCTTCGTGGTGCTACTTTCAATCGCAGCTGAGCGATCTAACAAATCAAAAAGACTTACTAACAATGGAAATAGACTTACTAACAAAGGAAATAGACTTACTAACAAAGCAAAAAACCAACGACGAAATAACAAAGCAAAAAACCAACGACGAAATCGCCAAAATTTTTCAAAAAATTGAAGCAATCAAGAACAGCGACGATTACAAGGCCGTGTCAAAGCGCTTTCCGTGGGGGAAAGCTACAACAGGCACCAGTAAGGACGATGAGGCTTCGTGGTGCTGTTATACATCGCAGTTGGAAGATCTAACAAAGCAATTAAATTTCTACTTGTCGCAAAACGCTGTAGCATTTAAGAAAACCGATGAGGTACGCACGGGTTATAAACGTTCAACAGCTGCTAGGTCCGAGCGACAAGTGCTCACCAGCTTTGCTTTATTCATCGCAGAGCGCTATAATTTTCAGCGTTTGTATGAAAAGTCAGTAACATTTGGTGATGTGATGGCAGCTGTGGGGTTTCATGGCAATGCATCAATTCACCAGTATTTCAAAACTAAAGTGAATGAAAATCGCAAGTATACTGCAAAGGAAGAAGGGGCCACGCCAATAGAAGATTTGCTTTCCGAGAAAACATGGTGCTATCTTGTTTTGCTGAATGATACTGTCAATCGTCACCTTCATGAACCATTGGAGCAGGACTCAAATAATAAAGTTACTGTAGTGCTTGAGAGTGGGATGTATTATCCTGACTATATGGAAGAGGTGACAAAACTGATGGGTTTCGTCAATGTGGACATCAAAAATGGTGATAGTGACAGTGGCTCAGACAAGGGCTCGCCGTAAAAGCAGTAGCAGACATGTTCCATCTTTAGATCTCTGAACCATACTTATGCCTGATTGTGTGCATATCATTGGATGCCAAGAATGTTGTGCTGCATAATGGTTTGTTAACCTCAAAATATTCAGTGGGCACCATGCAAGATTTGGGGTTGATAACATGACAACACTCTATGGTGTTACCTATTAATACTGTTGTGGTCTTTGTGGCGTTGTATGAATACTCTAAACTATCTTCCAATGAATACTATACACTATCCTAGCTTGTAACGTAACCCTAATTCCATGCAGCTACTATTATTGCATTCCAGTAAATCATACAGTATACTTAGTGGCTCACACGTAGCGAATAAAAGCCCTATTCATTGTGGTGTTAGGCCAGGGTTAGTTGCGTGACCCGATGACCCAATAGATAGCTGCAACTCACCGCTAATGAGTTCACCGCTGCCCAGGAAGTTTATGTCATTAAACCATCCACCTCACGGATTTTTTTTTCTTAAATGGAACCTATTAAGAAACAACCAACATCCTCTGACTGATGCAGACAAACTATGCATGCTAGAGAGGTAATTTAAAAACTGTTGGATAGAGAATTTAACGGAGATTGCATGCACAATATTAACCATAGCAAATGTACGAATCATGGTACCGAAAACTCCCTTTTCGGCAAACATACCTCAATGTCTGGGAAAGGTACCGGCGATCGATTGGGTCACGCAAAGAACATGGCCTAACGCCACAATGAATAGGGCTTATTCTCGCAATGTGCGAGCTGTTTCTTTTCGCAATGTGTGAGCCGCTACTGTACAGGGGGCAGTAGCGGATCCGGGGGGGGGGGGGGGGGGGGGGGGCACAAATCATATTCATGGCACACATATATGGTGAAAATTAATCGTGAATATGCATGATTTTGTGGCTCCCTCCTCCTCCCCCCCGCCCCCCCCCCCCCCCCCGTCTGCATCCGTCACTGGGAGGGGGGGGGGGGGGGGGGGGACTCGCAAATGGAGACATTTCGCACCTAGCAGATGGAGCACGGGTGTTTCATTGCATTGAAAAAATGGACATTAGGTCTCGTCCCCACTTTTACCTACGTAACAAGTAACTAGACCCTCATTATCGCATGGCATTGGAATTTGGCTTATCTTTTGTAATCCGTTGAAGGTAAGCACAGTACAGGTGAATATCTGTGTTATGCACACTTCGAGGACTCAAACGGCATAAAATGTTTTTTTTTAATGCAAATATACGCCATGATACGGGCCTGTGACTAATAGCGCTCCATTTAGAGTGCTTGGTTTCAAAAAGCTTTTGTTCGTTAATTTGCCTGACATGAGTGACAAAAACTTGTATAAACGTATACAGGAATGCTGGTTGTATTTGATTTGGTTGTTGTTGTTAGCAGACTTATTTTCTGTGAGCCGTACCAAGGCGCTGAATACGACCGATTTATGTATACTATGGCCGGGGCGGTCTGATCATAGATAATATAGTAAGGGGATTGGAAACGAGTCACGTGAGCGCATCAATGGCTGTGGGCACTCCGCGTTACATCGTTAACACCTACTGAGAGGTTCGAAATCTTTCATATCTTCAGTTCGGTTGGTCTTGGTTCTTGTTATCTGCTCTGAAGCGCTTCACATACGTAGTAGAATATCTGTAAGCGGTTTAGGTGGGAAAAATATGACGGCAACTTCGAAAATTAGAAAAAAAGATTTTTTTCAGGACGCATCGCACTTGTGTACCTTCTGTGCGCGGGCTGTTGTGCATATTGATAAGTTCGTCGTGTTTTGTTGTTGGTTAGTCCTATTTGTATGTACTTGGCTACTTTTTTCGTCATTTTTTGATACATGTCACGTACAAAACACGCCTGGAGTGGGGATGGAGTCCATTAACTTGTGTACCTTCTGTGCGCGGGCAGTTGTGCGTATTGATCAGTTTGTCGTGTTTTGTTGTTGGTTAGTCCTATTTGTATGTACTTGGCTACTTTTTTCGTCATTTTTTGATACATGTCACGCACAAAATACGCCTGGAGTGGGGATGGAGTTGTACCTTCTGTGCGCGGGCAGTTGTGCGTATTGATCAGTTTGTTGTGTTTTGTTGTTGGTTAGTCCTATTTGTATGTACTTGGCTACTTTTTCCGTCAATTTTTTGATACGAACCGTCATTTCAGAATTTCTACCAGCTGTGGCTCCCAAGTCATCCATCTTGAAGCATAGTTACTAGTACGGAATTCTTATAAGTGCTGTAACGAGGAGTGGAGGTGTCAATTGGTGTTGATTAGACTCGTTTCCAATCCCCTTACTATACTATCTATGGTCTGATCGACGATGTTAGCAATACATGTATGTAGATGCACACTTTGAAAACGAGTTATGTGTTGCTGCGATGTCTTAGTAAAACTGTACTACGTTGGAGTTCAATTGTATTGTGGCAGTTGATTAAAGTAATACAGCAGTAAACTTTTTTTCATTTGTGCAGGGATGTATGTGTTCCAATCAACCATCAAATCCATGCATGCTATAGCAGCCTATAGGTAATCTTATTAACAAGTTCTAGTCCTTTTGTTTTCTCTTTCTGGCTCTTACTTCTGGTCTCAGGGCATTCAGATTTGGACACACACTCAGATAGTGCTCTTTCATGATGCACTTTAGCCGCTCCACTTTATTGGCCATACAGCCATATGTTCTGTACAGTTTATTAAAATGGGCATGTATGGCTTCAGTGCCTTGTTCTCCCATTAATGCAAATCCAGCGTTGTATGCTTCCATCCACTCATTGACATGCATTTCTAAGATGTGCATTTTCACCGTCCTCTTTATTCCTGGAAATGTGGTGTCTAAATAACCAAAAAATTCTTTTACAGATGCTGCTGCAATCAGATTGATTCAGAAGGTCAATGTCAGTCTGAATTAAAGTTACATACCAAGTGTGGTCTTTTCTTCTTCAGTTACACAGTTCTTGTTGTAGAGTTTGTGGCACTGAGAAAATAGTGAAAAGGCTCTCTTGTATTTATCACAAAGAGAAGTTGCTTCCTCAACCAGTTGTGGTGAGTATTTTTGGGCTGTGTTTACTAGAGATGTGCACAATGCATGTGTGTGTTGAGCCTATTTTGAAGGTAATATTTTGTACATGTAAAACACAAATGGCCACATTTTTTTCTTACACATACCTGTAACATCTTGTTTACATGGTTACCAACAAATGCTCCTCCATGGTACTGTTGACGTTGCACATTAAGAGACTGGAGAGCAGTTTCGACACCCTTCACAAATGGTCCTTCGGACACTGCGAACCCCTTATTTAACTTTTTATGAACATCAGAAATTGTCTGTTCCTATACATGAACATGCGTGCATTTGGTATGAAGATAATACGTACTGTTGGCCACCAAATAACTAACCAACTTGGCTATTTTGCTGCTGTATTTTTCATCTTCTTCTATTAAACTAGAGAGAAGTGGGCTGCTCTCGCCCACAATTATTGCTGAATAGTTGAACAAATCCTTCAGACTGCAGTGTTCTTGTTGTAACACTTCCAGCTGCTCTTTGTATGCAGTTAGTTCCCTCACTGCAGTTGCATATTCTTCATAGGATGCTGTGGTTAGCTCTGCATCTGTTGACAACTGCAATGCAAGCTTTAAATCCAACATGTGGCATTCCTCTTCAAGTAGTGAGTAGAGTTTGAAGAAGATGCCCATTGATATGTGTAGTGCTGGAAGGCAGACCTTTGTTGGCATATGCATAGATCAAATGACTAAACATAAAATTTTGATTGTTTACCTGGTTTAGTGGAATAGGGAACAAGGGTTCTCCCTTGCAGTTATTAAAGTATATCACTTTCTTTATGTTCCCTCCAGATGCTATAAATCGTTTGTAGTCATTGCACATTGACTCCACTGTTCGAACAGGAAAAGGGCCTCTCAAACTACAATTTCTTTCAAGGTCATCAATTGTCACCAAGCACCATAAACATGGCTGCTTTCCTATGGTAAGGTGTGTAACATTTAATGTGTTTGTTAACTTAAAAATGCTTTTAACATACCACTTGCACCTGATGTTCCATACATTGCACTTAAAAACTCGTAGTCTCCTGAAAGGAACACCCTAATGTTGTAACCCCTGTAAGTGATGGGAAAAACGTATATGTCACTCAGTAAGTTTGCATAACTCACTTCCATTGGGATACAGCTAAAGTAACCACTTCCTCCTTGAATCTGTCAAGTGCTATATGGAGGTTGGCTATGGTGTCCTGTGCTTCAAAACATGCAAACACACAAGTGCTGTAGATAGAATTTGGACAACTAGTATTCACAATCTGGAAATTCATTTTGAAAGCACCACCGCCTGTATCGCCACCTAGTTTGATCCACATTTCAGTGCTTGGGATTACTCCATTATGCCACGTTAGAGTACCTGCACTGTTAAGATGCTGTATGGATGGAATTGCTAAGAAATTTTACAATATTCTCATGTACCTTTCATTTTCATCGATTAGATTGGTCACTTTCTGTATGAGACTAGGGGTATAAGCATAGGCAGCAGCTCTTATTTCATCCTCACAAGAAGTGCGGGAGAAACAGAATGGTGCAATTTCTGCTTCCAGATTCTCCCCAATCATTTCTTTGGCTATAAGACGCAGCTTCTTTTCACTTGCTAACTGTACACCAGAATGTGCCAACCATCTGAGTATGCCAATACTGACAGTTGAATTATATGTGACAATTTTTACTCTAGTTACCTTCTTAAAGTCCTAAGTTGGTTCCAAGGCATGCCAATTGCAGCTTTCATTGCAAGTCCTGTTGTTGCCTCAATATCAAGTGTTAACCCTGCTTCTGTTAGTATCATTTTTTTCTCTTCACTTCCCAGGGCTCTGATCTCCTCCTCAAGGATCTTTTCAGGTCTTTCTGGTGACAGAAGGCTCCTTACTCCTTGAACTTCACAGACACGTCGCTTAAGAGTTTTTCTGCAAACCTCCTCACTTTTGGATGAATGGGCCTTTGTCACACGCACCAGAGTCAGTGGCTGCAAAAGATGGAAATAAGTGTAAGTATAAAAAAATTGTTTGTCATTTACAGTACCTCCTGTCTTGATTTGTATAATGTTATCCTTCGTGTTTTCAGATAGGATTCTTCGAATCACCTTAGAAGTGCACTGTTCTTCAATAACTCCCAACCTGTGGCACTCGTGTGAGTCATAGTCACCCGCCCGTACATCCCTATTGCATGTATCACAGGACACCATCACATCACAAAGAAGGCGTTGTGTTAGGTCAGGAGCAGGCTGCACAGAACCTGGCACCAAGTTCACTGCACCCTCACAGCATGGACACTGAGTACTTGCCGATGTTGCTATGGAGTCAGCAATGCACTTTGCACATACTACTGCATTGCAGTGCAACTTAAGTGGCTGTGACAACATTCCTTTACATATTGGGCAAGTTAGTAAGTCCATGACGGAAAGTACCTGTGTCGAGGCTAGCTGTGGTTCCTTTCTATGACACACAACCTTTGGAGGTGCAATGGTGTTAACATGGTGAAGCAAGGCATTAGGTGTGATGCCTGGTTGTCGCCCTGGTTTCTGTTTATGTATGTCCTTTAATTGGATCCATGAGTGTATGGGTTCCTGTATATGTGTTTATGTATGTGTGATTAAACTTATGAGGTCATGTGAATATGTTTTACCTTGCATGTACTGGCACAGTGCAGAGACCAGTCGTATGGCTTTACCATACACTTGTATGGAATCTTCTTTTCTGCCGCTTCTTTTGCCTTGGACATAGCAAGCCTACATGATTTGCAGAAATTGGCGGGATAGTCAGCAGTGTCGTTGCTGGTGTCAATTTGAAAGCATGTTTTAAGCTCCACAGAGAAACCAGCACAGTTATAGGTTGTCTCTAAATTGCCTCGAGACGTTTTCTTCAACAACCGGTGTCCGCAAACCCTGCAGTATCTCTGCACTTGACATTCCATCGCTTTGTATCGAAGGCACGGAGCGCACGTGATACCGCTTTATTCATGACTAGCTAGTCCGGGATAGAGGGGTTTGTTCTCGCTTCAGAAAATAAGTCTGCACATAAGCTTGGTGTCTTTACAATGGGCAAGGCTCTATCTTTTCAAAAAGGTGCATCTCAAACCTGATTCTCAGGCATTTTTTCAAGAAAAATTGGTTGCCGTTCGAGTACTTCAGGAGTGGCAAAATAAAAACGAAGAAACCGTGAGATGCGCGACTTTCGTGGACGAAAAAAGAACATCCCTCAATAGTGCGCATTGATGTTTTTTAGTGCTGAACTGAATATAGAACAGCTAATATATATATTGGTATTTTATGGTAAACGCATCTTCACAAAATAGGGATTAGAACATTAACCACATTTTAATGAGCTCCTATGGGACCCAGATAAGAATTGTACCGTAATATACATACGTATTCTAATTAACAACCTAATGTCCATCTTGAAACAGCCGTGACTTGGCGCATTTGATGTGTCAAGCGGAACCATATGATAATTACAGTTGGGCGTAGCCCGACCTTCGTGTCTTGGCTGAAGGTCGCGGGCGGCCGGTATGACTAGACTTGTCGCTTAACTTAATTCAAATTTGACTCTGCTTGCCTCAAAGAGCGCGAATACGTAGTGTAGAATCGCGAGTGCGAGTCATGAAGTCTCGAGCGGCGAGTAGGGTCGAATCGAGTACGAGTGGAGTTGAATCGAGTGCAAGTCGAGTCGGACACGAGTGTGAGTCAAGCGAAGTGCGAGAGTGAACTTGGCCGGGGCCTGTAATACATGATTTCAATTTGGTCCTATATTTACTTACCCTGTAAAGTCAATGGCAAATCTATCGCTAGCAAACGTATTGCAAAGACGTAGGTAAATATAAAACGGTATTTACACCTGTAGCAAATATGTTGTAAATATGTAGGTAAATATGTAAGTACCTTTACGTACGTGGTAAATGTATTGCAAACATTAGCGTAAAGACATTACATGTGTACATATGCGTAAATATGTGTGCAAATTTAATGTTTCATGTTTGCGACAAGTTTACGCATCGTGTTCAGACGTAGTAAACCCAACTTTTTGTCCAGTGATCAACAAGGCTCGTCGGCACATAAATTCCATGTCTTTACAGATATTGTGTGACTTAAAATCGCCCCTTTTCCAAAATAGCTATGTATTAGCTGGTTGGCAGTTATGTCCAGCTCTTCCACACTCCTGAATATTTGACTCCACATCAGATGATGGTCCCCAATGGATGACTTGACAGACATCTACACAGTCTATTCCCATACCAAACGCAATTGTACATATTGCAATTCGAAGAGGAGCATCACCTTTGCTTAAGAGACTACTATGGAATCTTAATTGCATCAGCTTGTGTGTTACATTGGTGTACATGTCGACCAGGCAAAACTGTGCTAGATTTGGTGCTCCTACTGGTTCTGTGAACTCTATGAAAGAAAGAAATGGTACAATTGTGAGCATTCCTCGTGCCTTCTGCTGAAAATAATCACTCATGGCAGTTTATGCATTGAAGGTTTCAGTTTCATGGCCAATGGAGTGAAGGCCTCTTCTATATGCTTACTTTCTGCCGTTAGGCTTGTTTGGTGATGTGGAAATAATAACGGGGATAATGAGACCAAGTGTACCTATCACCATTTCTCTTGTGTCACTTGTAGCAGCTGCTGTCATTCTCATGATGTGCACATGTGGAGGAATTAAGCTGCGAACCTCTCCAAGATTGCTAAACTCGTTTCTGATAAAGTCACCCCTAGAATTGAAAAAATCAATAAATTATTAATACCTAATTAAATGAGACGAGCTTACCATTTAGTAACACATGTACCTCGTCTACAACAAATTAAATGCAACCAAGTTGCGCTTATAAATCCCTGCTGGTCAGAGCTATTTCTATTTTCGCTACTAAGATAAGCAGTTGACATGCCTTTCGAAATTTAGAGCTGCAACTTAAAAGACAATTTCTGCAATGCAAAGAATTTCAAACTTCCTTAATACTTACTTGATCTTCCATTAATGCAATCAAGGGTGAAACGACCACCACGATACTATCGACGCGTTTGAGAGGTAATCGAACGCGTAGGGTAGCACAGAGAAACTCAACAACGTTCCACTCCCCGTCGGCAAGCTAATATAAAGATCACGCCCTTCCATGAAGCTTTTAATAGCTGTGTTCTGGTCTGGACGAGTCCTTGCATAGCCGAGCTGTTGAGACGCCTGCATTATCGCACTGTCTTGCTCCAGGTTCGACACAGCCATCGTACTATAAACTGCCCAATAATGAAATACTATTACCATATGGGAATGTAATTATCCTGACGTCACGGAGCATGCACCTGCATTCTAGAACTACATTTCTCGCGTCGCGGTGATGTAATCCATCCGCAACTGCGAATGTGGGTCTGGGTAGACTAAAAAAAGGGGGCGCTAGAAAGAGGGGTTTGTGGGCGCAGCCTCCTGGAATTTTTATTTTATATACCATTTTCACACATTTAATATACTTTGGTCAATTATGCAGCACTGAAATGACAGCATAAAATATACAGCACAATGTGGCACTACAAATCCATGAAGTATGATTTCATAAGAATTACAGCGTTCGTATGTGTGGTCTTGCGTATCTATCCACAGTGTCTATTGTTATGTTTCTATGAACATGTAATAAAGTTGCTAAGTTTATTCTCTCCCATTGTCGTCCTCAAGAAAGGCTTAAGTCGACGTAGAGCTGAGAATGTACGTTTGGCCTCACAAGATGTTAAGGAATTGCAGTCATTGTTCTCAGCAGAGTAGAAATGTTGGGAAACAGTCTACTGTCATGCACACTTATTTAGGGCTTCAATAGGGTAGTGGTCAGCTATCACACGTTGATTCATCTACACAAGTACGAAAATAGTGCAAGATCGTTGCTAGTCACGTATGATGACTTCTGCTACCAGCTCTTTAACTTTCTTTCTGAATCTAAAATCGTCCTACATCAGGAGGTACATGAAAGTACATTTGATTCGAATTCCTGGGCAATGCACTTTATAATTGGTTAAGGTCTGCTGTTTACAAGTACTTGGTGCTAAGGTGACGTACATGTAGAAGTACATGTATATGGATGTCATCTCTTTCATGTTGCAGACACCACTGTATGGTGCAGCAGAAAATGGTCATATAGCTGTGGTTGAGATGCTGTTGAAGGCTGGAGCTGATATGGATAAAGTGAGTCACTAGTTCAGTGTGTGCTATTATGTTTAACTGCTGTCCATATGTATATGTTGTTACTAAATACAATTGTTAGTCTCAGACTATTTTGAACTTTCCATTTTGGTTGAAACAAATGAAGTCTGCATGCATGATTCCACGAGGCTGTTGATATGTGGTTTTCTGGATAACAAATGGTTTAGACATGTGTTTGTAACCATTCATGGTTTGCAATCGGGCCATTATTCTAAGTGTTGGTTGTATCCAATAGGAGAGAATGTTCTGTGCAGTGTTATAACCATTTCGTGACGACTATTTACCACTAATTTGATTTGTTCACGTTGCCAGTCACGTATCATGACTTTTGCTACCAACTCTGTCATATTCGTTCTTTTCCTTTTTCTACAATGATGAATCAATAATTGTCCTACATCAGGGGGTAAGTATAATTATATTCATCGTGTGTTTAAGTATTTGGGAAGATGATGGAATGCAGTCTCTGTCTATTTTGAGCTTTACATTTCTATCATTATTCATTATTCAAAGAGCTGGTTATGAAATTGGTTGAAATGTTCTATTCAGTGTAAATTAATTTAAAGATGTACTCTGAATCAATGATTTGATTTGTTTGCGGTGCTATAAAGACATTTGCCAACATTTGCTTTATCATTCCTTCTTTTCCCAATGGTAAATCAAAAATCGTACTACATCAGTTTGAAAGTTTTTGTGTGTGTGTGTGTGATGATTTTTAAAAGTATTTAGGAAGATGATAAATGCAGTCTTGGATTATGTTGAGCTTTCCATTACTGTTGAAAGTGGGTGAAATGAAGTTCGCATGCATGATTGCGTGAAGCTTTTAATAAGTGGTTTCCTGGATAACATACTGTATCAATGGTTTAGGCATGTGTTTTAAACCATTCATGGTTTGCAATAGGGCCATTATTCTAAGTTTTGGTTTTATCCAATAGGGGAAAATGTTCTGTGCAGTGTGATAACCTTTTAGTGACGGGTATTTACCACTGATTTGATTTGTGCGCATTGCTGATCACATATCATGACTTTTGCTACCAACTTTTTCATATTCGTTCTTTTCCTCAGTTTTTGTTTTTCTATGATGATGAATCAAAAATTGTCCTACATGTACATCAGGGGGTAAGTATATTTGTACATGTATTCGTAGTGTGTATATGTCTCTTATTTTAATTATTCGGGAAGACAATGGAATGCAGTCTCTCAATATTTTGAACTTTACATTTCTATTGAAAGTGGATGATGTGAGGTCCGCATGCACATTTGCATGAAACTGATGATAAGTGGTTTCCTGGATAACATACTTTATCAATGGTTTACTTTATAAACAGTTGAGGCATGTGTTTTACACCATCTTACACCGTTCATGGTTTGCAGTTCCATGGTGTCTTGATTCTATGAGCTGGTCATATCAAAGTGGTTGAAATGTTCTATAGTATTATAACCATTTTTCGATGTACAGTACTCTGTAACAATGATTTGATTTGTTTGCGGTGCCATTGAGACGTTTGCTGCTAACTCTTTATCATTCGTTCTTTTCTCAATGGTACATTTAAATTCAAAATCATACAACATCAGAAGGTAAGTTAATTGTTTGAATTTGTGTGTGAGATGATTTTAAGTATTTGGGAAGATGATGAAATGCAGTCTTGGATCATTTGGGTGAAATGAGTTCCGTGTGAATTATTGCATGAAGCTGCTGATAAGTGGTTTCCTGGATAACATGATAAACGGTTTCAGCATGTGATTTAACTGATTATACGCGGAAGACGCAAATTTGCGTACGAAGCACTCGCCGTGTATAGCACGACATTGCCAGTGGTTATAATAATTGTGTATAGACGGCCGTAAACGAGTGTTTGTTACCATGCAACAGGGTCTGTGCAAAAGTTAAATAGCTATATCTTACAGTCTTCACGTAGGGGAGGGATGCAGCGCGTGATAAGGTATTCGAACCTGATACTGTGCACATACACGGCTATCTATACAAGTACTTTCAGAGTTGGCTACCAACATATCCCTATAAGTACACTCAGCGTATAACCATGTACGCACTCACACACAACACTAAGTCCTCTGCGTATACAGCTACGCGCTACCAGCTACACACATACCTACATATCCATGTGGCTCAATCAGATACTATATATACCAATGATCATCTCTGACTCAAAGTGTTGTGTCGATCACAACCACTGCAAAGCAAGATCACACACAAAAAAACATGCGGTATACATGTACAGTATGGACGTTTTCTGATACCATGCATGAAAAATGATTAAAATGTTATACAATTCCGCATATAATCGGCATTCATGGTTTGTAGTTCAATGATGCCATTATTTTAAGTGCTTGTTACATCCGGCAATTTCTGTGAAGTGTGATAACCATTTAGTGTTATAGTACATGTATTTAACAAATGTTTGATTTTTTTGCATTGCTAGTCATATATGATGACTTCTGCTACCAGCTCTTTAATATTCTTTCTTTTCTTTTTCTACATGATGAATCTAAAATCGTCCTACATCAGGAGGTAAGTATATTTGTATTTATAGTGTTTGCATGATGAGTTTAAGTATTCGGGAAGATAATGGAATGCAGTCTTGGACTTTCCATTTCGGTTGAAAGTTGATGAAATGAGTTCCGCGTGCATGATTGCATGAAGCTGCTGATAAGTGGTGTCCTGGATAATATACTTTATAAACAGTTGAGGCATGTGTTTTAAACCATTCATGGTTTGCAGTTGAATTGTGCCATTATTCTAAGCGCTGGTTAATTCAAATTGGTTGAAATCTTTAAAGTCTAATACCCATTTGAGATGTATATGTACTCTGCAACAATGATTTGATTTTTTTGCAGTGCCATGAATACTTTTGCTACCAACTCTTTATCATTCATTACTTTCCCATTGGTAAATCAAAAATCATAACACAACAGTCGGTAAATTTTATTTTTTTGTGTGTGTGATGATTTTAAGTATTTGGGAATATGATGAAATACATGTAGAGTCTCGGACTATTTTGAACATTCCATTTCTGTTGAAAGTGGGTCCGCATTAGTGATTGCATGAAGCTACTACATGCGCTCTTGAGGTGACAATCATTAGAATTAGCTGGACACAGCACGTTTACAGATGGTGGTTGTTGGTACTTGGATCGTTATTTCAGCTCCAATGTCAGCAGCTAATGATTCATCCTCTCAGCCTCCCTAACCATTCTCTCCAAACACTATCAAATCTTCTCTCTTGTAAGATACTTCTTCAATAGCAAGAGCAGTATGCCTGTAAGCAGCTACAATATCAGCATCTGAAGTTTGATTCAATACTCCCTTGTAATTGACTATCAATGAAACAATACTGTTTTAAACCTTCTGCCCTTCTTCGTGTGGGTGCATCCCAATACCAGTCATCAGTGGGCACATCTGCCAAAGTGTGTAAATAACTATTATACATTGTTTGGTATTGCTAATGTCCACAAAGACATAATATGTCCATGTTTGCATACTGATCTGTGACTTCATCTATCATTATGCTGCAAGTTTAAAAGGTTCCAGCACTTTCTTACACAAAGATAACACAATGACCTGGATGACTTTATTTTTGTGATGTATTATTGGGACTTCATACCTTTCTCCACGTATTGTTCCTTAATAACTGGATCAGATCTAGAGCATGTTCAAAAATTACTAAGAAGTTTCCTTGCTTTGTAAAAGAATCAGCTGTGTTGCCATCTCTGTGACCTCTTAAGGGCAAGCATTGCATCCCACACAGCTTAATGCCCCTCACAATGACAAGCAGTATGTGTTTATTTAGATCTGAAATAGCATTATTCTCATTTTTCAACATTGCATCAATCCTTGTATCAGGATTAATAAAGCTTTCAAGAAAGGCCATAGACTTATGTGATGCACTTGGTGGTACTTCTTTAACTACTGCTGTTTAATAAAACATCTTTTCCTTTAGCCTTGTTGGAAGATTTGTACTGAAGGCAGACATGCAGGTCGATGCAATGGACTACTGATCTTTCTGTGTGTATATGTGTGTTTATTGAATGTAATTGTAAAATTTGGAAAAAGAAGGCTTAAAAAAATTATCAGAACTTTTCTGTTGAATCATATGAGAAGAGACCACAGTACTTATAATCCCCCACCTTGTGAAAGCGAGTATGCAAGTCACCATTTTTACTCATCCAGCCATGACTTGTGAAATTTAAGTAGTATGGTCTTTTCTTGTTTTCTTATATTGTATGCAGCAAAAATGGTTGGCTGCTTTGAAAAATTTATGCTTCTCTTTATCTTCCAGAAATGAATAATATGAAACAACCATCCCAATATCATAATCACCACTGACTTTCATAAGCTCCTTCTTATTCTTCAACTCCAACTGATTGCAGTGCTGCTTTAAACTCTATGGATGGTTTTACACAAACCAAATACTTTGTATGATCAGTGTCATGGTCTTCTTCATTACTGCACTGTTGTAACAGTGCAGTTGAACTGATTGGAATGATGCCCCAATGATGATGATTGCTTGTTTGAAGCATTTCTTTCATTAATGTCTATTTGCATCCGTGTGTACACCTGTACACATATTAGGGTATATGTGTACAGGGGAGCACAAATTACTTACCCTACCTTATCTTTGTAATTAATCACAATTGTAACTCCAAAATCAATACATGAGTACACAATACATTAATAATAGATGGTCAATTAAACATACAATAAAAATTGATTGTTATCTGTCAATTAAACTAATTAGAAAAGTAAATAAAACTTTAAAAAAATAATAAATCTTAGCGATGGAGAGAAGAGCAGGTGCGCGTGTACGCAGAACGCAGAACAAACGGCGGAAGCGCGAGTAGTAGAGGCGCGAGTACTAGTGGAGGTGTGAGTACTAGTGGAGGCGCGAGTACTAGTGGAGGCGCAAGTACTAGTGGAGGCACGAGTACTAGTGGAGGCACGAGTACTAGTGGAGGCGCAAGTACTAGTGGAGGCGCGAGTACTAGTGGAGGCACGAGTACTAGTGGAGGCGCGAGTACTAGTGGAGGCGCAAGTACTAGAGGAGGCGCAAGTACTAGTGGAGGCACGAGTACTAGTGGATGCACGAGTACTAGTGGAGGCGCAAGTACTAGTGGAGGCGCGAGTACTAGTGGAGGCGCGAGTACTAGTGGAGGCGCAAGTACTAGTGGAGGTGTGAGTACTAGTGGAGGCACGAGTATTAGTGGAGGCGCGAGTACTAGTGGAGGTGTGAGTACTAGTGGAGGCACGAGTACTAGTGGAGGCGCAAGTACTAGTGGAGGTGTGAGTATTAGTGGAGGCACGAGTATTAGTGGAGGCGCGAGTACTAGTGGAGGTGTGAGTACTAGTTGTGGAGGCATAGGTAGAGGAAGTGTCAGTTGCATTGTTGTTGATTTTGGATGCATATAAGTGATCTGAATTTATTTTGCAATAAACATCATTCTTCTACATAGGACTAATTTGTGTACACCTGTACACATTTTACTGCAAAACTTTCTTGATAGAACCACATGAATAATTTCACAATACATAGTTACTATATCATGCCCTCTATGACTTTCAAGACTTTTTTGAAAGCATAATACTACTAACGTAAAGCAATGTAATTTGTGTACAGGTGTACACAAATTAGAGCATTTGAAAGTAAAAGTGATTACTCAAAAGAAACAGCATTTTTGTAATGTACATACAAAACAAACTATATGTATAAAATTTGACTTATTGAGAATGCTCCCATCATGTTTTTTTAAATCTCTCACTTTTGCAGTGTTCTGTAGTGCTGTGGATAACTGAATTATGAACAGTTATTGCAATAAGCCAAAATTAGCATATTCATGAGAAGTTTAGCCACAATTTAGCATCACCACAGGGGGTATAGATTTTCAAAAATTGTGTTAAATGCTCACTCCTGGTATGAGATATGATGCAACAAAATGAATGGGGTAATTTGTGTACCACTGTACACACTTCAGGATGCAAATAGACATTAAACATTATGCTGTTGATGTATTTCCCACATCCTTTTTGGACTGTTTGCATGCAGGTTTCTTTTCATTCAGATGTACTCATGTGTATGTTGTGATTGTCCTGAGATGTATTTACATTTTTTCTAGTCAGAATCCACCACTCCTTTTCACCAAGCTGCTGAAAAGGGTCATTATGACATAGTAGGCATTCCTGATGCCGATGGCACCATAAAGGATCAGGTATGAAGCACACACATTTATTTCTATTGCAATGTCTAACATAGAGTCATCTTCAATATTTTGGCAGTGATATATCTGCTATACCAAATGCATGCTACACTTACATTTTGTGAAAGTGTTGCATATTTAGTGTCCTTTTTAGACCCTACTTCTGTTTTAACTGCGCAATGTACCATCAGTGATGCAGTTACAGTATGCACCATTTAGTACATGGACTGTAATGTTACATTTCTTTTTTTAGAAGGGGAGAACAGCACTTGACCTATTAGTACAGAAGTATAAAGAAAACATTTCTGAACTCTTTACCAAGGTGAAACAAATGACATTGACAATCCCCAAGCACGTTGTGTGGTTTTTTTATTTTATTTAAATTATTTTATTTATTGATGTGCAATATCATTTTCTGTCACTCTAAATTGAATGGATTGTTCTTGTGGCAACGTTTTGCAGAAGTCAGCAGGATCATTTGCAAAATCGAATGAACAGTTGATAAGAAAATTATTCTGAGAAACAGATATTCATTCTGCTTCAAAAGTGGGCATCCATTGCAGAAGAAAGAGCTGCAACAGCTGAAAGAAGAGCCACTGTGGCTGAAGAGAGAGCCGTTAGAGCTGAAGAGACTGCTTCTGTGACTATTAAGACAGCCACTTGTGCTGAAGAGAGATCCATTGCTGCTGAGAAAAGAGCAGTCACTGCTGAAGAGAGGAAAATGGCTTCTGACAGCAGGGCCACATTGTATGAAGAGAAGGCCATTTCAGCTGAGACCCGAGCTGCATCAGCAGAGGAGAGGGCCACTGCAGCTGAGCAATGAGCCATTGCTGCAGAGGGAAAAGCAATCACATTTGAACAACGAGTCAGTGTAGCTGAAAAAGAGTGTGCTATCACTAAACAGAAATGTTCTGAGGCTTTAAAACTAACTGCTACAGCTGACGAGCGTGCTAGGACAGTGGAAAGAAGGGCTACTATAGCTGATGAAAGATCCAGCATTGCCAACGAGAATGCCAAGACAACAGAAAAAAGAGCAGTTATAGCGGAAGCAAGAGCTACTTTAGCTGAGACGAGGGCCTCTGTAGCAGAAGAGAGGATCAAGGTTGCTGAAATGAAGACCATAGCTGCTGAGAAGAAGGCCACGAATGCAACCACCATGGTGGCAACACTTGAAGAGAGAACCATGAAAGCTGAGGATGCAGTGAAGATGTTGCAAACTGATGCACGTATGTCAGATAACAGAATTGCAGAGCATGTGCAAACTAATACAGCTTTGGAGGGATGGGCCACAAGAGCTGAACTGCAGATCCGTGACCTGACTGCACAATGCCAACACCTCCAAGAACAGCTGGACAAAGCCAATGCACCTTCATGGGTTCTGAAGAAGGATGACATTGTGTTTACCGACAAAGAGTTAGGCAGAGGAGGGTGGGGTGTGGTGAAGGCAGCAAGGTTCTGTGGACTGGATGTAGCTGCTAAGCTCCTATCTTATCTCCCCACAACCAGCAGCTGTTCATGAGGGAGATGAACATTGCTGCACTGATGCGCCACCCTAACATATTGCTATTCATTGGAGCCACCCTGGGTCAAGAGTGTGTCATCCTCACAGAGCTGATGCAGACATCCTTAAGGGCAGTTCTGGAAGAGAAGGAAATAAATAAGTTATCCATGTCACGTCAGGAAGTATCCAACATTGCTATGGATGTGGGAAAGGCCCTGAATTATTTGCACTTGATGAAACCAGATGCCATCATTCATCGAGATGTAAGCAGTGCTAATGTACTCCTGGAGCTTGTAGGAACCGATGTGTGGAAAGCCAAATTGTCAGACGTTAGTTCATCCAACTTTGCACATCTGGTAAGGACAGCAGGCCCTAGTAACTTCACCTATGCAGCCCCTGAGAGTTCTGATCCTTAACTGCAATCTCCCAAAATGGATGTCTTCAGCTACGGAATACTTCTTTTGGAAATGTCACATGGTTATTTTCCAGATGTGCAAAAAAGACAAGAGCTCATTCAAAAGCTTACGTGGTCAATATTGAAAACAATGATTGTGGAATGTACAGCAAAAGACCCAAAGCATCGTCCAAGCATGGCTGATGTACTGATAAAACTTAATAGTGTTTAATAAATTCCCTATTATCCGTGGACCTGAATAATATTTGAAACTGAAAGGATTAGCCTACACTGTACATGGTATATGATAATTGTAAGTCTATGTGATTTAGAGTTCTATTAAAATTGCTGGTTTGGTTACATGTACTTGATAGTTGAGAGAGAGAGAGAGAGAGAGAGAGAGAGAGAGAGAGAGAGAGAGAGAGAGAGAGAGAGAGAGAGAGAGAGAGAGAGAGCATTTGTTTGCAAATGTGTCTTTTTTGTAGTATGAATTGTCTGAATAACAAAACTGCATCGAGCAAATGTTTGGACCCATTTCTTAACCTTGGGCGGTAGTTTACTGCATGTTTTTGTCAAATTGCAATGCAACAAAGTTTTAATTAATAATGAAATTAATACTCTCTCAGATAAATGATGAACCAAAGAGATTACTAAATATTGTCACGTTCAACTCCCACAAGCTCCTCTCCCAAGCTCCGACTAACGCTTTGTGGTGCCCAGCTACGATGAGCCCTCCTTTAGTGGGTGCCTGCGTGATTTGTCGAATCCGTCCTTAGCCAGCTCCGTCGCAACCAGGACGAGGGGGGATGGGGGGGGGGGGGGGGGGGAATCTCAGCAGCAGCAGCAGCAGCAGCAGCAGCAGGGACCTCGAGTGCACTTGGAGGGACTGATGCCTGCATTCGGACAAGGGTCCATCGAGAGGACCAACCCCGCTAGCGTAGGGACAGGATGAGTCCCCCAGCAGCTAGGGAGGTGCGCCCGCGTGGTGCCCATCCCTGTGCCGCTGGTGACCCCCGTACACGCCAGGGTTCAGCGTGTTCCACAGAGCGGCGAGGGGATGGTACTCACAAGTCCCCAGGCTGTGTAATGCGTACCAGTGGGGTTTACCGGGGCATGTGTCGCAATTGAGCGATTAGGACGTACCTCGAACAGAATCAGCTTCCTCGTCCAGTGTTGCTCATGTGGTACCTGGATCTGAGGTCGGTAGCCGCAAGAGGCTCAAGGAAGAGGTGATGCCCTTGGTGTCGTCTAGGCAACTGAGGGTGTTGAAGCACCGAGGACTAGGGTGAGGAGGAGGTGTGATAATAGTCCTTGTACTGTGTACTGGCACATAGGAGAGCACATGTGGTGGGCATGTGACTTTAACTACCTGTTGATGCTTTGAAATGGGAGGAAATAATTTCTATTAACTAAGTAAAGGGTAGTTGGATAATTATTCAAGGGGAGAATCATCAGTGACAAAAAGGAAGTTTTTATTAGGTTACGGGATTACGTACTACCAATTAGAGGAGAGACCTGAAGAAGGGACTGGAGAGGAGCAGCCTGTCGCGGAAGGAAGCCATCAGCACATGCTGAACAGGGGAGGGAAGGTGAGTGGGCAGCCAGAGTGTGGAGCGGTAGTGTGGGCTGGCTAAACCAAGCTCGTTACTAAACCAGTGTATTCACGTCATTGCCTGCATAAGTTAATCTTTAATGGTGTCATCCCCTTAGTATACTGACCACTTGTCCCTTTGTACCAGGAGGTACAGGCCCAGGTGTGCCACTGCTATGCACACACGTTTAGCTCTCCCACTTTCATCACCGAAACAGCATACCCATCTGCCTCATCTGTTCTTAGCCAGGCTTCTGTTGCCACGACAATATCAGAGGTGTCAAACATACATCATCGTCAACTGCCATTGAGGCTCACTGCGCTTATAGCAGTTACTCAGTAAAGGAAGGACACATGACTGGTACATAGTACAGGGGAATACACTTCTAGTCTCTAAATACTCATGTCAATCATTATCATTTACTGTTTCCAGTTCATAAGGCAGCTCATCCCACTGTACCTTGCTAAGTGTGGAAGCCTCATCAAGTTCCACCCATCAACTAACAGCTGTTAGTGCAGGTGTGCCAGTGTGTTTGTGTGTGGCACATGTTTGGATTATTGAAGCTGTTTGGATCAAACAGCTGTACCGTGCATTGTAATGCAACACGTGTTTTAACCATTATTGCAAAATAATGTAATGTTTTTAATGTGTTCTAGCTGATTTATTAGTTGGCAAAATATCTTTGATTGTCAAAACTTTTCCTATTAAGCACTCATCTGCCTGCCAATGACACAATTTTAATTTGTTCACACGCTGTTACTAGGTTTTTGTTATTCTGTTCAGATAATCAAGGTATAACCAATAACCAAGGAGGTCAATGTATCATACTGGTCCCTGAGTTAGTAGTAGTACTTTATTCTAATTCATTCATTAATGACTTGAAAGTTTGAGACACTTAATGCAGCATAGGATATTCTATAATAGATACATAAATGTAGGGCATGTAAATAATGAAATGTTAATAAAATCTTGTGGCTAATTTTCCTTGACTGTGGGTCACCCTGTGCAGTGGACCCGACTTCCATCTCACTCAGTAGCTGTTGGGCTACAAAACATCAAATGTGTTGGACTTGGGTTGTTTCATCACTAGTGGCAGCATCCATGGGAGCTAAACATATGCACCTGCTAATGAGATCCAATGCAAATACCATCCTCACCGTATGCATCCAACCTGAGCAGCTTCCCAAATGATCAGTACCCACCCCCTTTTATTAGGTGGTGGCTATATAGGTGGCTATATAGGGGTCATAGAGATGATCACATAGGTGGTCATAGGTGGTCATAGGTGGTCATATAGGTCATCTGATTGCACATGTTTATGTTACTTCATGTGTTTGTACAACCGTTTCTTTATGTACTGTAAATGATTTAACTATTTTCCTATGCAAATCCTATTTACATGTAAACTATAACCAATTCTCTGAAACTAATCCCAGACCATCGACAAGAAATGTGTGAAGCCACACCTACATCAGAGTCAGATGTGCCGTTAGCCTACGACACACCCTTTAGCGAAGATACATCATTGTCATGCACGGATCGTTAATCAAGTACCACAGAAGTTGGACCATCTCCTGTTGATAGCAGATTATCAAGAGAAACTGGCCAATCAGGTCAGCATTGCATGGTGAACCTGGGATTGTGGATTGGGGTGAGGTGTAGGGTGGGTGAAGCGCTGTATATAATGCACACCCATCTCCACCGATTCCAGCATCTCCTGCTGTGGTTAGAATATTCAGAGCTTATGATAAGCTAAAATCAAAGCATCTGTTGATTCTGTATCTAGCTTTTTGAGATATCTGACAACAGCGTGATGCATGGTTTTTGAATAGATGTCTGGCTTCTTCAATTGTGAGATCTCATTGCATAAATATCTGTATAGGTGTTTTTATGTTTAATACTTTCAAATTTTCACAGATTGCATGAAGAAAAAGTGAGGAATTTGATACCGAGCATGTTGAAATCAGAAACAAATGCAACCGAAAGTGCCAAGACTCAAGAGCCAACGTGATGAACGCTTCTAAAACACAAGAAAACAAAGATCCTGGTCAGTAACTCTATTGTAAGTTTATCAATAATTGTGTAATCAATGTAATGTACATGTATAATCTGACATTGAGCTTATGTGTGGCAGATTATATACAACTGGTATCATTCCATAGACTAAGTGACAATGTGGTTTTGGTTTTAGCCAATTCAAGAAACCTAGGAATCATGGTCAGGGAACCCAAGAAGCATGGCTAAGGAATTAAACACAAGAATCATATCCAGGAATCATGGTTAGAAACCCAATCAATCTGCCATGATCTTTTACAAGATCTTGGTAATGATCTTGGTCAAGATTGAAAATAAGATAGAAGACAAGGTCTAAAGAACATTTTGCTGGAGTAGCTTGTCCCTGGCTCTGAATCACCAAGCCAGTAGACTGTTTCCTTCCTTCTGCTACCTAAACACTTGCTTCCTAAGCTCTACAAACCCTGTCATCAGCTGCAGGGGTTCCTCCATTGCCAGCCAGAAAAGACAAGATTAGGTCTGGCAGTGGCTGTACACAATGACAATGACAAGAAAGATTCAAACACTTCTTTTAATGTACTGACAGGATATGCACATCCACACAGCTGAAGACTTATTCCACAGAACATGCATGTACTCTTCCATCACCTGAGATGCAGTTCCACCCTTCACATACACCCCCCAAGTTCACACACTACCATCCTTATCATCTTCATGATCTACATGCTTACCATACACTGCAACAGGACTATAAAATATGTAGGCTGCTCCTCTGATCCAATTGTACTGGGAGCATATTTTGTTCCTCAAACTGCAGAAAGGTGTATGCCTCATTAACTTCATAGCTTGTTGCATCAGTGCTTGACAAGTCACTACAGTTAATTCTGGCTAACTTGATTTAATATTGAGTACGTAGAATTAGGGTTGTACACTTTTTAAAACATCAGCATGGTGTAAACAAATTGCATTGACCTTTTGAAGTAAATTACCAATAAAGATGAAAAAATGGATCTTTCTACATCCACACATATGCACACACATACTTGCATACACACACATACACACACACACATTAACAAGTAGACATGACAGTTAGACGCAAGATTCCACATAGCATGTTTCCAGGGGATTGAGAGAAATAGGAATGGAGGAAGGGAAAGAGCTATTTGTAGTGAGGGGAAGGTGAGGTACACTGTGTTGGTGCTCATGATGCTGGTGTTCAAGGTGATCATGAGGTGCAGTGCTGGTGCTCAAGGTAAAGGCAGGTGTGTGCTGGTGTTGGGGATGAGGAGTAGTACTAGTGACAGTCAAATACTAGATATGCAAAATGTCATGTATATTTATTGGCATTTGCAATTGGTACTCAGGGGTACCAATGGCATCCAAGGCATCACACATTGTCACCAGTACAGTATGGTGCTCTAACATGTATGGAACTCAGCATTGTTTTTAAAACTATCTTTGCAACGTTATAGCACGTACTATACCACCTAACCACCCCAATGCGCATAGAACTGTGATTACCCCTCTCCTTGCTCTTCTAGAGAACAAACAAAAGCAGACAGCAGATTAGCATCACACACCGCAAACACCAACACTGCAATCCCAATGCCAGTCAAATCAAATGGCATCTCCAAAACTGGCCATATTCAATTCCTAAAGGTGGGCTCCTGCACACCCACAACAGTCCACATCTCATTGGTGATGCCATCACTGGTATTGGGAAAGCACACAGTCAAAGACCAGTTCTGCACAAGCATGAGCTCCTCAATGACAAGGAGGCATTAAATGAAATAACATATCACATATCCAGAATGCAATTGATTCATCCAGTGGGAGCAATAGCAGCTGGTAATCTGGACTGTGGAATAAATGTTTTGTGTGGATTACATCATCTGGTACTGTGGATTACGAAATGGTTAGTGTTGTGTGAAAATAATCTGAACAGAATCGAATTCACATGCACTCACATACATTGTAATGGAAAGGAAAACTGGATTCCTCAGTTATGGTGCTAGCTGATCAAAAAAGCAAGCTGGAGAAAATTTCTAACTGTACTATGACAGGAAATAAAACTTCAATTTAATGGGTATTGCACTGTTTCAAAAAACAAACTTTCTCTATTTATGCTCTCGAGCCCATGCATGACAACATCCAATAATAGCTGTATAGCTCATTTCTCAGGGTAAGATCTCCTAGCAGTGCACATGAGATAGAGAGGCATGGTCACTATATGGAACTGTTATAATTCCCCACAGGATACTATTCGTAGTTCAGACCACCAGAGTCAGAACTGACAAACACAGCACTTCATCAGGGGGGTGTCCTTTGTTGTCATGGTAACAATGCTGTACAAACTACACTTAATCCCATGTTTGAAGGAAGCAATACACATCAGGGTATGCTGGAGTGAACTGGTGGAGGACCCTGGCCAAATAAATCCAATTGAAAACCTTTGGCTTGTGCTTATAGAATATATATTCGACTTAAAGTGAAAACAATTTAGGTGAAGCAACATTTTTGTGGTAGGATTATGACATTTTAGATAAACAAATGTGTAATACTCTAATTATTGCCCTGTAATGAGGTGGCCTGTACCCTAATTAGAGCCCATCTAGGGGTTAGTGGTCAGTACCCTAACTTAGAGCCCATCTAGGAGGAGGTTCCTGAACCTTCGCCTATTACTTAGACCAGGGGGAGGTAATCTAGACCCTTGGCCGTAACAACACATCCAGGTGCAGGTGATCTGTTCTCCACTTGGAGCACATCTAGGGGGAGAAAAGATGAAGTCAGCATATGGTTTATGTTGCATCAATAGTTTGTACAGGTTCTGGCCAATGAAATAAGGCGCCTCACGACAACAGGCTTTAAAGTTCTTAATTTATGTAGTTCACATCCAGGTAAGCTGTCACCACTCACCGACTACAAGCCAATATGTCCACTGGAAATTTTATCATGTATGCGCCTGGTCCCTTTATCGGGAAACGGTCCCATATATGCATATTTTTATTTTTGCAAAGTTAAATAAACACTAACGTGATTTGGTTCAATGTGTAACGCGAAATGCTGTCGTTAATTTATATAGAGAGAAAAAAATCAAATCAGAAGAGACAGCCGGTGCCACGAAATTGTTTATCCGCCAATAATTTTACCCTCCCGGATGTTCTACTCCGGAATATTCAATCCTCCTGTGATAGATTATTCCGGAATAGATCATCCTCCCTTGGAATAGACTCGATGAATAGTAATTTGTCCTATACTTCCTGCCTGCATAGAATTAAGCACTGCACCTAGCTCTGAGATAGGGGTCATGCTATATATCTTTTTGAAGTGACTGAAATAGAGATTGCTGTTACATTTCTAACGCACACGGTGCACTGATGGAAACTGAAGAATACAATGATACATTGCGAGAGCAAAGGTGATAAGCAAAGATCTTGGCCTCGAGGTGTGGAAGAGTCCAAAGACAAAGAGGCTGAAAGGGCATATCGTCAAAAATGTGAAAGCTTCGCTACCCATGACGGTCTTTACTTAAAAGGCGGCTGAAACTGGAGCATTGGCGTCTACAGACTACACGGGCTACCGGTGCGCGCGTGCGGGACGAGCCCCAGGATGAACGATACAGGGTGGTAAAAATCGACGAAAAGATGCGGGTGCTTGAAAGTGTCCATAAAGATCCGGCAGGGGGTCACTTTGGAATTCATAAAACGTAAGGCTAATGGTAATTTACTGTAATTGAATCGTATACTCTAATCGTATACTCTTATTCATTTCCAGGCAAGAGAAGATAGCCGAGCGGTACTATTGGAAAGGAATGACTAAGGATGTAGCAGAATATCGTGGTACTTGCCTAGTGTGTCAAAGGAGGAACAAAATGCCCAAGAAGACTGCAAGCCTACATCCGGTTGGTGTTCCTATAATCGAGCGTTTGCACAATGGGGTATGGACCTAGTAGGTTCCATTGTCAGGTGCAGTTGTCTGTTACGACAGAATATCTAACCAAATGGCCAGAGGGATATTGCATACCTAATAAGGAGGCAATAACTGTGTCTAGGTGTCTGAAGAAGCTAGTAGGAAGGTTTGGTGTACCAGAAATAATCATATCAGACCAGGAACGAAATGATATTTTTTTTTGCAGTATACATACAACTGCATGCATTTGTTTTGCTTGTTATGTGATCTTTTCTCAGTGCAATGATACTCGCGTATACGCACTACACATGCATGTCACGTGCACGCGCACTCCATGCAAATTAACAAAAGATTGTTACAAGTATTGCGAATTTGCAATGCTTGTACAAACACAGATCGAAGAAGCACACGCATACGACGCACGCACAGCCTGCATGTGTACGCGCACAGACACAAACACACACACACACACACACACACACACACACACACACACACACACACACACACAAACACAACACGCACACACACGCAACAATTGCAATATGATCTTGAAATAAGTGTGTTTTTTATTTTGTTTGATCTGTGTATTTGGAGCCTTATCAATAAGGGGGATAGTTTATTCTGACGGCGGATAAACTATTCCGGAATAATTTATCAGGACGGATAAAAAATTCCGGAATACATTACCCGGAGGATAAATTTTTACGGGGGATAATCTATTTCGTGACACCGGATGTACACCTTATTCTTACAGGTACACAGATACAAGCATATACATACTCTATCCCAATCCAATGGTGCTCTAAATGGCTACCAAGGACAAGTGCAGGTGGATTACAACAGTACTGTGTACAAAGTGTTACATATTCTGACGGTGCGAAAATTCTATAGCTGTTTCTATTTATAGTTTGTGGGATCATATTATGAGATTAAGCGATCTGAATTTATAATGCTCATGTCTTCTTCCCCATCACATACATGTACGTAGGAGATTCTGTTGCTACACTTCTTCATAATGGACCTTGAAATGTACCAAATGATGTAGCAAAGAGGGATGTAAGACAACAACACTTGTGACCAACAAAGGACGATCACTGACGTTTGCTCAGCAGGATTACTGACGTTTGAAAAGTTGAAGAGGGTAAAGCTATTGATGGCTACCAAAATTGCAAAGAGAAGACCATCGAGGACGTTGTGTGCCCTATCAGTGTAAGGTTGAAAGACCGCATGGGTAAGAAGAAAAGAAACAAGAAAAGATTCAATGAGAATCAATCCCTGAAGAGGTGTCGTTACAAACATGTAAACAGAGGCGGGCAGAAGTCTATACACAAAGTACAATCCCGCAAAGAAGCGGAGGTCGTCTTTAAAACATCCCTGAAAAGAGTCCAGAAATGGCTTTGGCTTGCTGCAGAGCAAGGTCGTTGATCTGAGGAAAGGTGATTCACTGCAAGGCAAACATCCAAGGACTTTGTTGTATAGAGGGTTCAATATCAAAATAAATGGAGGCAGCAATAATATCACAGCTGCAACGCATGCTGGCACAGCATATGGGAGGTGCTCCTCATTGAAGTACAGGACTCCGCCATATTTGGACATACAAGGACCGCGAACTCCATTCTTTCCGAAGAGGTCAACGGGAAGAAGAATGGCGCATGTCACCTGGGCACACTGACTGTAACTAACAATTAGGAATGCAGTGAGCCCATGTATGAATGACATATTCTTAATGCGGTATATCCCTCTTACTCTGGCGATACAACTGCAATAATTCATGGCTAGGATCAGTGACATAATTAACCCAAAGGCATAAACAGTCGTCACGTACTTGAATGACAGCACATCTAAAATCGTCGCTCCCTCCCAGATGCAGAATTCGAGATTCGGGTGACTGAAGAAGTCAAGATTGAAGAAGCCGTACATAATTCTCGCCAGGTCGTTCAGCAGGCTCGCTCCCCGGGGCATGTTCACCATACCACCGGCAGTGAGATCAAACGAGCTAAAGATCTGACAAAATAAGACAAAACCGTTGACATCACCAGATGTGAAACGAACGTCGAAGACCATGGCCGCTGAGAACAGTACAGTGAGCGGGAGGATTTCGGAGACGACGTAGAAAAGTCCCCCATAGCGGCAGCGGACGTTTCGTCCGCATGTGTAATCCAGGGAGTGGTAGTAGGCGGAGTTATTGGAAGTGCAGTTTGCGCACAAGACGCCTTGGCGGTTCTCGGCGCACACGGCCTCTTCGATCAGCGCATTCCAGGTGGCCTGCGGAAGATCTGAGCCCGACAAATTCGCCCCTGACGGAAGAGCGACGCCCAAAGGAAAACCGGCGCCTGTTCGGTTCTGGAGTGCTCTAATGCAAAGATGGCTAACGCAAGGGGCTGTGTACAAATTGCTCTCGTCCGGTGCACCCCCATTAAGATAGCCTACCCAGGTTGAAGGATCGACAAAGGCCTGAAACGAGGTACTGTCGCAAACTTCGATTCCGGGGTACGTGTGACCTTTGCACAATGCGCTACACGCGCAGATACGTGCCGTTCCGCAATCGCCATTGCTGTTGAACACATAGCCAGGGGGACAGGTCAAGGTGGCGATGGTTAGGTTAGTCTCAAGTATGCGATCTCCGACGGTCTGTAGGGTTACATTCGCCGGTGTGCTCAACTGTCCCTCCACGCACACCGTAGGCACGTTTGTGTATTGCGATCTGTTGCACACACTGATTTCTGGGTTGTTGCGCAGGTTCAAACTAAATATGGTGTATGACACGGTTGCGTTTGTTTCATCGTAAAGCGAAACATGGATACTCCGAGGCAACCCGGGAATGACGTAAATCAGTTGCGACTCGTTCAGATCGCGAAAATATTCAGGCCATGTACTGATGTCTGTGCTGCTTATATTGAAATCTCCAACGCAGTTAAAACTTTCCGATGGGTTTTGAATTTTCATCGAGTATTTGCACGCAAAATAACACGGCCACAGTGACGTGGCATACACCGCGTTGCCGGACATGCTCGCATTGTTACCCTGGAAAGTGAAAGTGACGTTATCTGGTCTCATATATCCCAACGGCGCAATGGTAGAGGCGTTGTCTTGAAATTGAATGAAACAGCTTCTTGAGGATACATAGTCGTGCTGATCGTTGGAGAAGTAAGATATAGCGCCTCCGAAGGCCGCAGTATTGTTGACGAACTTGAAAACAGAGTTGTTGCTGACTATCATCATTGAAGTCCCGTATAAGCTCAACGCCCCGCCCTCTATGCCGCTGTTATGGACGAACATTGCGTACATTCTGTCATGAAAGATAGCTATGCTTGACATCAGGCAAATGGCTGAGCGGGAGTTGCTAAGGAACGTAACAGACTCAAAAAAGTGAACAGTGAAGCTAGTAGCTGTGAAGGATCCAATGTTTTGATAACCTGTGCCTTGCTCAATGCGGTCAATATTAGTGTTTTCAACGAAGGAACAGTTTCTGAATACTGGGGCAGGAAGATAGCCTCCTTTCAACGTGTCCCAGACGTATGGAGAAATGTCTACGGCTGAACTAAAATAAGCCATATTATTTGTCCATTGACAATGTGTAAATGTTATTGACTGATTTTCGTTCGAGAAGTTTTCTCCATGACTTGAAAAAATACTCGATCCTCCACCATAATCGGCAATGTTATTGGCAAACTTGACGGACTCAAAGTGAACTATGTTATTCTTGTTGATAGGAGGTGGAATAGATGTATTGGAAAAGTAGCCCGAATTAGAGCCCCCTCCGGACATATTCGCCCTGTTATTTTGAAGCGTACATCTTTTAACATGGACAAAGTTTTCGGAGACATTACCCGTGAAGTGCAAGTACAGCCCACCCCCCCACGTGGCCTGGTTTGAATTGAAAACGCAGTCTGTGACAGTCACGTGATTTGCACAACTCGATCCTTCGAAAAATATTTTGACTCCTCCACCCTGGTCGTACCCGCCATCGCATCCATCTGATACGGTATTTTGCACAAATGAGCAATTCTGGATATTGTATCTTGTTTGTGAGAAATTACAGGACTGGAAATGTGCTTGGATTAGAATTCCTCCACCGCCTGCTGTATAATTGTTGATCGCTACATTGCCTGTAAACTTGGAATGTAAGATCAGAATATGCCCTGAAGCGTTTAATAAAGCCAATCCCAGCCCACGACTGTTCCGAATAGTCACGTTCGTAATAATAATGTTAGCTGTCTCCACTAGGCCAATCGCCATCATGTACCCGCTCTGATTGCATCCAGTTGTTAAATTGAAGTTTATCCATCCGCAGTCTTCCAATACAACGTTTCTGATAGTAACTGCGTTCAGACCTCTGAAGTATATCCCTGAATTACTCAGATTACTACACTGGATGTACGTCATGTTGGGTTGGCCACTTATAGAAATCTCAGCAAATGTGTTGTGATTGTAAACTTCCAACACTGACATTAACTGGACATTTGAACTGAGCAAACTCATGTTAAATACCACGCTTTTTGAATCTCGTTTGGTTAACGCGTATTCCAGCGTCCTACACGGTGAAGTGTCTTGAGAGCAATCGGAATGGTCCGAACCTCTAGCGCCGTCGATGAATGCAATCTGTTGGACCGTGACTTTGTTCGTTTCGCCTTGGCAATGCGGCTGGTTACAAAATGTACTCCCATTCGATGAAGGAAGTGCCAGTAGCGACATGAGGACAAAGAGAGCATCAACTACAGTGAACAGCATATCTCGCAAACCAATATTTGGGAGCGATTTTCACATCCTTATATATACACCGATATAAATATATAGGACGACAAAGTACCAAAATGTTACCAAACGACCTATATTGACCTATACAGTATGTTATGTAATCATTCGTGCGCGCAACAAAGAGATTCCAATCAAAATCCGAAAATTATAGTGAGCACGTGGATGCATTTTGAATGGTTTTGTTTACATTCGCCCGCCAATGTTTTGTAGATGGTCCCTTTCGAATTTGCAACCGGGCATCGGTCATTCACATTTTCTGTTGAAGTCATCACTGCTCAAAATAGGGTTAAAACATCTATCCATCTTGACCACTTCAGGCACCAATCCATATAGTTTTATATATATGGGTCAGTTTCCGCGAAAATGTCATATGTTTTATAACATTATAACTATAAAAATGCTCTGCGCGTGAATCGTCGTAGCGTCCGAACGGTTAATGCTGTCGACTTCCTATTTTCACCACATGATGCCACACCATCTCTCTATGGATAAATCGAATATTGTCTCTTAGCTCCACTCCCTGAGTAAAATACAAGAGGTCTTACCTCCAGGGGTTCGAAACACGAGTATTTCCCTGCAGGAGTGTCGGCATTGCCTCATGCAAATTCGGTTTCCAGTTAGAGAAGCTCTTGAGGTACTTAAGTATCCTTTTCGTTAATTTTTACTTCAACAGGTGATATGATATTTGCTTTCTAAGTTACCCGCTAGTTTCGCGGGTCGGGTCTAATACATATATTAGACCCGACCCGCGAAACTAGCGGGAAATGTGCTTTAACTTTGAAAGCAAATATCTTATCACCTGTTGAAGTAAAAATTAACGAAAAGAATACTTAAGTAACTCAAGAGCTTCTCTAACTGGAAACCGAATTTGAGGCAATGCCGACACTCCTGCAGGGAAATACTCGTGTTTCGAACCCCTGGAGGTAAGACCTCTTGTATTTTCCTCAGGGAGTGGAGCTAAGAGACAATATTCGATTTATCCATAGAGAGATGGTGTGGCATCATGTGGTGAAAATAGGAAGTCGACAGCATTAACCGTTCGGACGCTACGACGATTCACGCGCAGAGCATTTTATATAATGTTATAAAACATAGGACACTGTCCCATATGTTACGCGCGAAGTATTGATTTGCGCAATCATGCAGGCAGGGCTGACGCGATATATCGCGATATGCGATATATCGCGATATTTTTTAATCATATCGCGATACAAACGTGCATGGGATATACGGAGATAGACGGAAGAATAGACGGAGAAAGACGAAAATATACGAAAAGTCATTCAGCAGCTGCAACTAGTGTTGTGCCGCACACATACATTCGAATTCCGCTGCGGTGCTGCGTACATGTACTGTAAGTTTACCGCCCCCATCGAAATAAAAATCAGCCGCCCGTGTAAGTATTTCAACGATTATAATAAGTACCTCTTTTTCACCATATTGTATATGTACATGTATTATTTCCTGAAACGCTTATAATAAGTACCTTTTTTTCACCATATTATATATGTACGTGCATAATTTTTTTAAATATTGTCACGGAAGAGTTCACGGTTATGGAGATAATATCGTAGCACGACCATAAAATCATTTTGGAATCATTATGTGATCGGAAAGCATATCATTACGTAGTAATTTAATCCTCTCTTAAATTCTTTTCCTGCCTGCATGTGATATTATTTATCCGGCCGGTCGAGTAAGTGACTCATGCATGATTTCTTTTCTGGTGTATAACTCATGCCGTGGAGCAAGCCCTTTCTAAAGGTACAGTCATAGCTAGATACTTCCTTATACCATTTTGGCAATACTCTATTCATGTACATGCATGTATACCGGTATATGTACCAATGTACAGTGCATGTCTCTCCCCCCCCCCCCCCCCCCCCCCCCCGCACTCTCCCGCACCCTATAGCATTTTATGTGTTTGTTCTTGTGTCGCCACCCCAACAACGCAACCTCAACTTGCATGAAAATTGTGTGGTTATTGATAAATAATTGCTCGATGAAAATATCGCGATATTTTACTCATATCGCGATATAGGCGATATCGGCTAAAGACCATATCGCGGCAGCACTGCATGCAGGGACTGTCCTGCGCAAACCATGGATCCATGGTTTGTTTGCGCAATCCAGAGATTGCCCTTGCCTCTGACAGGCCCGTAGCCAGGTCGGGAAAACGGGGGGTTTGAAAATAATAAATGTGGAACTATAGTGGGATGGATCACCAAAAGGGGGTGGGTGCAGGAGGGGGGTGTGCCCCCTCCCGCGCGAAGCGCGGAAGCTTTTGAAAACATTGATTTTGCAACTGAATGCAAACCAATTTGCAGACACATGTACCAGTACACTCATACCAAACTTAACACCTCCAGATCTGGTTCTTCAATATTCCTTTCTACATGTAGATGTATTGAAGTCATATTTCGGATATTCATAGTGGATGCGTAGTGATTTCAGGCTCGTTAGAATCTGGCGCAACCATTTCACTACATGTAGTTTCGCACTTATCAGAGTGATCGCTACATTCGATTTCCTCTGTGGCTGCCGCTGTGGCAGAATTTGTTTCTGTGACTAAAGGATCCGACTGTTGCCCATCGCCCGTTGCCTTTCGTTTTGCAGTTGGTAAGAACACATCAAGCTTCTGGCACAAGGCAGCGGCTCGTTCACGCTCTCTTTTTTTTGCTGGGAGCTACCCGGCATTTTCGATCGGCGCACGCGCGCGAGTATTGAGTATGAATTAAAATTACAGTGTAAATTAAGAATTAGTTTTCATTTTATCATAACTAGAACTAAACATGAATCAAGACCATATTATTAAATGCGGGAAAGACCAGGACTGGATTGGCCTAGCCGCCCAGGAATTGCCTAATCGCCTTATACAGTGACCGGGACCTTTACCGTACTTCCACATAATTGGACCTTTTCCCCCTGAGGGGGGTTCGTTCGAACCCCCCGAACCCCCCCTGGCTACGGGCCTGGCCTCAGCCATTTACCCAGAAGCAGAACATCTTATAACGCACAACGCCAGCACCGTGGAGCGTGGACATAGATAACCTGTCTGTCTGGATCTCCTACCAGCCTGGACCATTTCAAGTCGGTAAGTTGTGTACATGCATCTAGTTTGATCAATAAAGTAGTACTCTAGCCTACTCGAAAGCGGATCGACAGTTTCCAAAGGTTAAGTTTAAGTAATTAATTAATTAGAGATTAAGTAACATATAATGGATAACTTTTATTACTGGGAAGTTTTTTGTTTGCTCTGTATAGGATCTAGTGATACCACTGTGCTTAGCCGTATTAGAAGAGTGGCTTATGTGGATGGTTTTCATGACATAACAAGCTATCTTACAGAGGTATACCGATGGAAATTGTTTTAACAATACCATAAATTATAGTTATAATTACGCTTGAATCTTTTTAGATGTCAGCATGCTATAAATGTCTTCTACGGTTTGTGAACCTGTGCCCCTTTGCAGTGGACCAGCAGGGTGTCTATATAAGGTCAACCTTGTAAATTTTGGTAAGAAGAAACATATCATACAGCACTGGTTTTGCAATGCTGATAATTAAGGCTACACAAAATATATACTAACCTGACCTCTAACCCGACCTCTAACTTGACCTCTACTCATACATCCTGATGTATGAGTAGAGGTCAAGTTAGAGGTCGGGTTAGTATATTTTTTTGTAGCCTTAATTATCAGCATTGCAAAACCAGTGCTTTATGTTTTCTTACCAAAATTTACAAGGTTGACCTTATATACATTGGATAGGACAATACATTGACCATTGGTCTGATTTCCATTTATTATTTGCTATTCAGAGGAAGAGGGGCCTGGAAAACTTGTGTTTTCATATCACAGCTTACCGAAAATATTTCGGGGGGAGGGGGGGGGGGGGGGGGGGGAAGGGGGGAATTTAGAAGCACATCAATTGCTGAATTAATAAAACTGGACTGGCGGACACGACCATCCTCAAAGCCAAGGGCATTTGGAAAGAGGCGATGCTACCCTCCCCCGGCCTCTCCTCCCTCGCACACTCTAATCGTATGCCCCAACGTATGTATGCCAGTGTGCCCCGATGTATGCCTATTGCCAGGCTTGGCCTAATACATAATACTATGCCTTCCCATATCCGAACGCCCTTCTCCAAAAGCCTTGTTAATGTGTGGGTGCGTGGTATGTATCTGCGTGTGCATGCGTGTGTTTGTGCGTGTAACAAAGGGCAGATTGTAAGCTTGCGTCTACATGTGAGTGTATGTATATGCGTGTGTAAGTATGTCAACGTACGCACATACAATAATGGTGGATTGAAAGTTGAGTAGTATGCATGTACAAGCCTTCTTATAGGCATGCATGCATAAACGCAAGTAGTACACACACAGAGTGCAATACGTACTATATTAACTGACCTTGTACATGAAACAATTGACTTGAGGTGTTATTGCCGAAATTATAAATTGAGCTGTTGTTATTAACATTATTTGCATCAAATTATGCAATTAATGTTAACGTGATGCTTATTAATTTTTACAAATGGGGCCGGGGAACGAGCGAGGGTGTTACAAGAGTAGCGCCATATATGGCATTCCGCCATTTGTAATAATAATCATTGAAATCATGAGCACCAATGACCATTATAATATAAATCCTCCAGGAACCGACAGGTTTAAGGTAAAAAACATGAGGAGTGCCATTCACATGGATTATGGGGCTGGACTACCCACATCTGTTTATGAATAGAATTTGTATGTGCTATTATGTGTGTGCATGTGCTTGAGTATTGTATTTTATTTTAATTCTTTATTTATTTCAATCCATCACGTGTCAAGATTTATAGCTGGTTCAATACTGTAATTAGGGCAGAAAAACTGCATTTTATGTACCTTGTCTACGGAAAGCACTATTTTGCCTAGAGAAACAAAAACTTTCAATATAATGGAGGTATTTTCTTTTTAGAATCGAAGACAGAGGATACTGAGCAACAAGATTCCTTTGCCGCAAGTGAAGTATCATCTTGGAGTAGTTAGTAATTATCAAGTACAGGTGTTTGCTGTACATAATTAATAGTCCGTGTTAAACGGATCACGGATAAATCATATTATGTCTTTCATAACAGAAATCATGTGATGGAATCTCAAAAACAGAAAATGTAACTTTTACAATTTGGTGATCGCTCATTTCTCCATATGTAAACATGTCACTTGACCAGTAGCCTTCTTTGTTTGCCCCATACTTCATTGCAACCCATGCTTCATGGAAGAAAGATATCATCTGAAACCATACTTTTTTATTCTATTCCTTTGGGTTTAACGACTAACATGTCCTTAGTTCCATTGTAATTGAGCCTTCTGGTCATCGTTTATTGTATATAGACTAATCAAAGAGTGGGCCAGGTGGCAATTTTGTCTAAGAATTGGAGAAATTGAACATTTGTGGGGATGCTGCATCGAAATAAATTTAATTATTTTACGTAATTTATAGCGCTAAGTTTATAATTGGTTGTCACCTATCTACGATAGCCTAACATCAAAACATTTCTCCATGTAACACAGCTTAAAATGATGATCAACTGATATATGGTTGCTATGCACATTTTGCTCCATTTCTATCTGACAATGAGAAGTTGTTTTGGAAGTTTTATGCCTTTGTGCACTTTAGTGTTAGGTGTAAGGTGTATCCATTTTTTATAAGTTGGGGACAAATTATACTACATTAAAATTAATGTAATAATGTGTATTTTATATTAGTTTCTGCTGTCCAAGAACAAGATGACTTCTATGCAAGGTAACCATTTAAAACTTTATATGTATGTAATGCAAAGTTATAACAAGGACTTATAACCAAGGTGCATTAAGTCACATTGTGCATACATTATATGCGTCATTCTGTAAAAACAGTCCTGAAGATATGCACCTGTTCAACCATATAAAATGGATATTGATCAATTGAAAGTGAATAAATGGGGCAGTGTATTAAAATGGTAAACTTAACACTTTTACCATGTGCACATGCAGCCAGGCCTCGTTGCCATCAATCCGTGGGAAACAAATTCTGAGATGCATAAGGTATACTGGCATGGTAGCAAGATTGGGAAAATGTTTACTTCGTCACTGCAGTACGTAAAATTGACCTGACTGTCAATATCAATGGAATTCATTGTGGGTCTATGCAATAGCATGCATATGTGCAACATCTTCGTGCAATGGAGATGAGCCAGCAGACAGTGTTGGGATGAGAAAAGGATGCGCCTTCATCTCCTTCAGTGCTTTGAATGTATCTCTCTATGTCAGCCTTCCAGCTTCTTCTGCTGCAAAGAACTATAGTGCCCATTGTACTACCTGCAGTGATAAACTGCTCAAGACTATAAAGGTGCCAGTCTATTGTACTTGTCGCCTTCTTTGGCACAACGAAGACATGATTCAATGTGAGGCGGAATGGTACCACCCAAGCTGCCTACCTACAAACCATGCATGCATGGCGCTGTTTACCATGCATGCTCGGTTACTCATAAAGAATAATGATACACCATATGCCATCTGTTTGTACTGCAAGCGAATATGATGATATGATCGTTCATTTGATGATCACATCCGCTAGTACATGTACATATAAAGGTATTTAAATACAGTAATCTTATATGCTTTGCACCCGAGCAATCCCAGGATCGTCCAGATCAATGCTTTTGTGCACGAGGATTGCGAGGCCAATCCATGGTTTGTGATACAAACAGCGGATCCAGCTGCAGGACAAGCCTGGATTGCGCACATCCATGCTTCGCGCGTATATAGATCTTTGCACTGAACGTTATCTTCATGGGAAACGGCCGGGGAGCCGGGGGTTTCCAGTGAATTTAGTGCTTCTACATGCATGGTTTGTACTCTTCCAATCGCTGAATAACGCCTATTCAAAAAACAGAGAATCTTAATCATGCATCGAGTAAGGTTAGCTGCATACAGGAAATATATGTATCTATACTGTGGTTGCATGTATTTATCTCCTCAGAGAGTTGTAGTGGTGTCGGCCTCGTGGGGAGTATACAACACCCCTCCCCCTTCCTTCATAAGAGGGAGTGGCATATACCCGTTCTCCTGTGGGCATGTTCCGCATGGTATTTTAGCTTGCCTTATCAATGTTTGGGAGCCGCGAGGCTTTTGCCGTCGCTGCTGATCGAGGTTCGTCTCGATGTTTCACTGATAATAAAGGCAAAACGCTTTATTGAAATGATGGTTTTAAATTGGTTTGAACATCCTGAATTATACTGAAGCACTCACACGAAAAACCCGTGGCGTCGCTTCTACGAAGCAAGGAAACGAGAGCTGAAACTTGGTTGTACTGTTCTAGGCATCATTAGGCACAGCTTAGTTTTCCCCTATAGCTGATTTCGGCCTGACATAATGTACACTCTGCTTTGAATTAAAATCCGATCCGTTCCCATTCATGCAGGCAGAATATCTTAACTCTTTCGTGGGCAAAGCCAATTATTACGGTCATACATGTTGTGCAAGACAAAAAGTGTTGCGCATTGCAGGAAAACGGAGTTAGCAAACAACTTACACTACATGACGAGGAAACAACTGATCAATATGTTGTTGACTACAAAGTGTTAGCTGTTTAGATAAACGAAGTGACTTTAGTATAGCACCTGCAGCGCAATATTGCTCTGTGGCCCATGAAAGTAAGTTCAGTGATAAGAAATGCTTCGCGTGATCGTGCATTCAACTTGTTGCACGATGCATAGTCATAGCGCGCACGATGCATGCAGACTCACGTGTGGGCTTGCAATGCGAACGCAATCCGCTCCATTTGCGAGTACTATAGCGTACGATAGCGCGTATGTAGGGGAGTGGCATAATTTGCCAGCCATGTCAGCACATGCAAGTGAATTAATTACTATGCGTGGGTGTAGATGAATAAATTAACTCGGCTAGTTTTTTATAAGTGGCAAGTTTATAGCCTTGTATTAGACAAAATAAGCAATATACGCAACTAATGACCATTTTTAACGCCCACACAATACTGGGAAACAGACGCCGTGCAAAAATCCGAATGAAAGATACCAATTTCATCTACACCCACGCCAAATATTAATCCAAGCACACTCCAAGAGTACTAGAGTTGTGCACGCTATATCCGCTTGGCATCTAAATCTTCTGTAGTAAAGCTGTGTGGCAAGAGCTCCCCCGCGGTAAACACTTCGTACTTGCTGCTATTGGGCCTCACGAGGACCACCTTCGTGTTACGTCCGAACTCGATGATCACCTGCCGGCATCCCCCGCACGGAAAGCAGGACTTATCCTGCATGTCTCTGCATGAAGAAGAAAGGGAAGAGAGCGTGTGCATTTTGTGGTAGCAATAAACCACATGTGGGCGGCGCGCGTGTTTCAGTGTGCCGTGCATTCCTTACGATGTTATTGCGATGGCTTTGAATTTTGTGTGGCCTTCGCTAACAGCCTTCGTGATAGCTACTCGCTCGGCGCATGTGCAAAGAGGATACGAGGCATTCTCCACGTTGCAACCTATATGAGTGTATACATGATGTACATTTATATACATACGCCATGTCACGTAGCTTGGGATATCGCAACATAATCAACACATGCCTTGTGTCCGGCGGTGTGCGATGTACAAAGCGTGCTAGATAACGCACCGCTAAAGATCTTGCCCTCCTTCGCTGAAAGCACTGCCGCGCCAACACGAAAGTGGCTGTAGGGAACGTGCGCAAAGTCTTTTGCCTTAGTGCACTGTTCAGCCAGCAGTTTCAGTTCGACGTCCGTCACCTCGTCGCCCATATTAGAGTGGCCTATAAAAGTATGTGCTCTAAATTAAGCTCGTGATGCTTTCCCTATATGGGATGAAGAGAGCTAGAGCCTCTATATGATTCAGTATTCATACCATGCAATGTAGCTACATGCGCGTGTTTACGTGTGTTCCGGACATATGCACTATTATGAGTCATTGACAATGGGAAAATTCGATGTTAATTATAGCCCTACCACAGTACAAATCTGATTTCCGTAGTGGTGGCAGTTATATAAGGTAACAGCGAAAAGACTGAATTTTGGATCGTTTCCGCGACAAGGGGCTATTGCAAATTTCCAGACTTACGGGCAATAGAAATGTAACGGTTGCGTTTGAAATGTATGGCTAATTAGAAATTCAGAGCCTTACAACTCCATGACAGATACTCCGATTCTAAGTGCGTAAGAAGCAACAGTTCAGACTTCTAGGATATCAAAGAATTTGAAATCTTGAAAAACATGCGTTAGGTCCCTTTTCGCGGAAATGTGCGTTTGTTGCTATAATGTGCATAACTATATGTCTTGGCTTGCACAATCGAGTCATTGGTAGTTCCTTATCTTTACTAAGCTGGGACAAAAGTTAATAATTTCTGTGAACGTGTTGGCCGGAGCACAGATGAACTGTCTATGGCCAGAGTAGTGCATGCCACCGGAGTAAATCAAGGGAACGGCTGATAGCACGATTCCAGTAAAGAGTGTCTAAAATCAATAACTATCGAGTGTGGGAGGAGCAGCCTGCTACGTCCGGGGTATGGTTGAGAACTGTAGATTCACTTATCGGGTCTAGGACGGACCCTCAGGATATCTTATTCATCCATTTTCACCATACATGTAACAGTTGACACCTGATTATCCCCATGCACAATGTATAATGATGAATAATATGACATCAGCTCGCCCCCCCACCCCCCCCACCCCCCCCCCCCCCCCCTATTAAGGATCTGGACTGAGCCAGGCCAGGTGCCGTACGTAGTACCAACGTGACAGAAGAAACACCACATGCAGTTCTCTTCCACATCACAGCCACCAGTATGTCAGCTGAACACCAGACAAAGTTGTATCTAGTGCACGCGACGCCTAATTCCTAGGAATGTCCATCGTGCTTGGCTTCTTGAGCTCTCGTTACTAGAAGATTGGAAGCTTTTACGGGCGTATAATGCAAGTCTACAAGTTGAATTACACTCTATCTGACGCTAGCTGTTCGTCTATAGTGTAGAACTTCGTTCACTGGATATTGACGTGGATAGTAATTTCCGTATAACAACCTACGTGTAGCTCGTTCCAATCGACATGTAATTAAAAACACTGTAGTACTATACTATAGGATGTGTACACCTCATGCAACTGCATGGGGCCAGAGGCTGTGGATGCATTTACTGTGCATGGATTGGAACGGTACGGTGGGAAGAACTAGAACTTTATCCGTTGAGTGTAATACATCAGGCAAAATCGGCTTCGAATCATAGTATGCGAGAAACAGAATAAGCAAAGCCGTTTTAAGCATTTGGTACCTCGATGCACGCAAAAGTGGGAGACCCGATGAAGTACTGGAGGCAGCTCATGCATACCCCCTGGTCATGTGTCAGCTCATGCATACTCCCTTGGTCATGTGTCAGCTCATGCATACTCCCCTGGTCATGTGTCAGCTCATGCATACTCCCCTGGTCATGTGTCAGCTCATGCATACTCCCCTGGTCATGTGTCAGCTCATGCATACTCCCCTGGTCATGCGTCAGCTCATGCATACCCCCTGGTCATGTGTCAGCTCATGCATACTCCCCTGGTCATGCGTCAGCTCATGCATACTCCCCTGGTCATGTGTCAGCTCACGCATACCCCCTGGTCATGCGTCAGCTCATGCATACTCCCCTGGTCATGCGTCAGCTCATGCATACCCCCTGGTCATGTGTCAGCTCATGCATACTCCCCTGGTCATGTGTCAGCTCATGCATACCCCCTGGTCATGTGTCAGCTCATGCATACTCCCCTGGTCATGTGTCAGCTCATGCATACCCCCTGGTCATGTGTCAGCTCATGCATACTCCCCTGGTCATGCGTCAGCTCATGCATACTCCCCTGGTCATGTGTCAGCTCATGCATACCCCCTGGTCATGTGTCAGCTCATGCATACTCCCCTGGTCATGCGTCAGTCGTTCCCTTTTATTCGGCATGCACCATTGTTATCAGTGTGAAAGAAGCCAATACACTGTAAACATAATACAGGCAATTTCTTTGAATGAGGCAGGGGCATTTGTATCTAGCAATAATTGATCTAGTAAACTGCAGAACAAAGGAAAAAATAGCAAGCCGGAAAGTGGCCTGCACCTTCTTCCTATTTGTGGATGCATTTTCACAGAAGTAGATGTTAAATTGTACGGTGTAGACAGTTATAATCACTTAGCATGTCAGCATCATTTACAACAACAAACAAAAAAAAACTTATACTGGATAGGATGAAGGGGATTGAACAAATAGATCACCATAATCTGAGTGTGTGCATGTCACAAAACACATGTGAATGCAATAATACATCACTTTTTGGTTGCTGTGAATACTATCTTAGCAAGATTTGATCGAAATCCTCCATCTTTGTGCTTCACTGCAAACAATTGATTATCAGTATTAGTAAACTTGTATTAAACCTAATCCCTCACCTGATCCCCCCTTGTCATCAACAATAAATTCTTCATTTTGAAGAAGAGCTCCTTTACTGTCCTAGGATAGGATAAAACATGAAATTAATTATTGGTTCTTGAACATGGTACTCCAATACTTACAAACACTTCAGCTGAGTCAATAGTATGATCAAGAATGGAGGCTGCAAAGCTTTTGAAGTACAGATATGAAGATTGCTCTCCTGGCCTTAAAAGGAAGTGAATTAATGCAAGTGCATGCAGAGGATAAAGAGCATACCTCTCAATAGTGCATGTGTACGTCTTTTTCTTAATCTGCTTCAGGTCCATGCTCCATTCCTATTAGTGCACATGTCAATGACAATGATCAACTTGTTAACACCAATCCCAATTAAGGAACCCAGTCCAGCCTGTTTGACAACACACTGTCCAGTCCTATCGACGAAAACACCACAGAAAAACATTTCAAGCACTATGGATGTACATGTACTAGTGTGTTGAGATAGTGCGGAATTAAATGTAATTTCAAGTCAAAACACTTTCAAAGAATGGTTTCTCACAAAATCAAATGACAAGTATACAATAATAATACACAGATTTTCACTAACAAAAGGCCCTACGTCCAGAGGAAAACTGTTCTCCTGTAATTATGGTAACTGGTTGCCCGCCGTATACAAAGCTGAACCAGCACTGCCTATTTTGATTGAAACTGGGAAACACAATACTATTTAGTCTCATTGTGACCTACAATTGATCAACTACACAAAAAAGGACAACCTAAGAACAAAAGGGTATTTGTCCTGCAGAAAAGCATAGCTTCTCAAACAGCACTTTGTCCTATACTCTGTACTGTACGAGTGCATCATTTGAGTACAGCATCATCAACTTTAATAATGCAGTATAAGGATGGAGTCAACCCTTTAACTTCTTGCATTTTTGCCTTTCACTTCCTCCATCAATGTACAGATACACCTTTTGGGCCCACTATTTTCAGTCAAGAGGTGAATTCTTAACTTCTTTTTTATGAGTAATTTATATTGATTGTAGATTCCAAATGAAGTGTTTTGTTTGAAACAAGAGGATGAAGTGGAGTACATGACTTGTTTGTGGCTATGCAATAATTGCAGAACACTAGCTAATGAGTCACTGAGCAATTGCTCATTCGGCAGCTGAAGATAAATGTACACTATCTGAGTCATGCAAGCACTGAATGTTTAACTGGGTACATAATTATCCTAGCTTGTTCCGTTCGTCAGGGCTTGCAGCAAGTATTATAATTTATTCACAAAAAGTTCCTATCCGTCCTCTTGCCTCAGACACTCAGTATGATAGATGTGATATCGGAAAACAGCACATCACATGCAAGTCCAAGAAGGTATTGTGTTCCTGTAAACAAATAATTATTGTAATTGATCGTCGGTCATGCAATACTCATTCATTTCTTCACTATTTTGTCTGTCAAAAAACTTTCATGCATTGTTTTTACCTTCTTACTAAAATGGTCATACCACATGCCTAATGGTCATACCACATGCCTAATGAACTACCAACAAACTGATATATGAACAGATGAGATGCATGTTAATAATGGCTCATCTCCCTGACATCTCATGCCAGCCCCTGGGAACTCAGTACCGTTATTCCGGTTATGTTTCAAAACGTTATATTCTGGGTCAATTTTATTCACATATCTATATTGCCTCATCATTTACATGTGAAGCATTTTTGAATTTATCAAATCACTGTAATGGTTGCATCCATGGTCTGATAGACTTACAGGATTAAAACATCCAGTGCCGATAATAGTTTTTATGCCACAAATTTTGAACATTTGGAATCATTTTTCCGCAAAAAGGGACCTAATGCATGGTTTTTCAAGATTTCAGATTTTTAGATATTCTAGAAGTCTGAAAGGTCCTCTACACATTGCTTCTTACACACTGCGAATGGGGGGTATCTGTCACGGAGTTGTACCCCTCTGAATTTTTAATTAGCCATACATTTCAACGTAGGCGTTACATTTCTATTGTGGAAATTATATAATGTATGCATTAGGTCCCTTTTTGCGGAAACGGTCCCATTTGTTGAAAATCATGTCCAACCAAATGGTGAGTTTTCGCAATACCTTCCGATCGACCCAGGTTCAAGTAATAATTAGTGTCAAACATATTTAATACAGGAGGTGATAAGAATGCATCCAGGCCCATCCCTCATTTGTATATGACATCACACAAGAATGATGGGCAAGTACAATGGAACAACTTTGCACAAAAAACACCTGTTTGCTCGTGACACGCAAGCTATAGTATGTACATTTACATTTACTTGGGACGAACATAAAAGGCTGGAAGACAAGCAACCTAACAACAACAGTAAGTATTGTTGCGAACACGCTACCAGTACTGTTCAGAAGGTTTTAGTTAAAACCTTAAGCGAAGGAGACCTATGAAACAGAAGTTCTAAAGGCCTAACTAAATTATGCTATAGATGTAGCTAGTATTTGCTATATACGTCAGTTTGTACGAGAACAAACACTTACTGGACAGAGTTACACTCGCACACTTACAAACTCATCTGATGGAATGTGGAATTCATGTTTCCCGAAACACTGTTTCTCAACACGCAATTAAAGCCGGTCTGAAACATATACCACATTTATCATGAGAGTTCTGGTTCTGTCTGCTTGGGAGCTGAGTATCTATGACAGATCCATACTAATCAAAAAGTAAATGGATCTCCTATACTCCCTGAAGTGGTGTGTGATGAATCAAGATTATTATAATTTGCATCTTGCGAGAGGAGAGGCATAATATTAATGATTGAGTTTGTATACAGGCCTTCAGGGAAAGGTCCACTGCATGTGGAGCAGAAACTGTGGATGGTCATATGACGGGTTCCAGATTTGCTTCTCTCCATTGGGCTGCCATTAAGAATCCAATTGCTGCGTCTCCAGCTTCCCACGGTATTATACTAAGTGGGACAGTTTCCATAAAAATCTCCCCACGGATACATAGCCAAATGCATCGCATTTGAGTAGCTATAACTTCCCAACAGTTAACTCTACAGACATCCTATATTCAGCACTTCATGCTACAACCATTTCACAACAAGGAAACACTAGTTTCTTACTGATGCTATGAGTCCAATACCCCCTGGAGTTCCTTACTGATGCTATTAGTCCAATACCCCCTGGAGTTCCTTACTGATGCTATGAGTCCAATACCCCCTGGGGTTCCTTACTGATGCTATGAGTCCAATAACCCCTGGGGTTCAAAACGGCCACAACTTCAGGCAGAACCAATCAAATCGTATCAAATTCGGTGTGTAGATAGAGGGGTCCTGTCTCTATCAATTTGTTCTGTGTGTTAATTTTTACTTGATTTGTTACGAAGATAGAATCGTGCAGTTAATGCACATTTCCCACATGATTTGTGCCATTATTGCACGCAATCCGATATCTTCTTTGTTCCGCCCATTGCCCCACCCATTCTCCACCTTAAACTAAGCTAGCCGTTCGCAACTGTTTTTGCCTCTGCTTCTGCGGTGAAAATAAGAATAGAGGTGGATAGCATTAAGACTCGCCACCAAACAATTGCAAAGGCAAACATTGACCATTAGACGGCCTTTTTAACAGGCTGCATAAGGTTCAGAAAACTAACCCAGGAAGGGGCCACATCTACAATAGGGAGAAACGTGGGCACGGACAGTGTAACAACAGATCGTGAGGCTTATATGAAAGCCAGTGGTTATTATGAAAGCCAGTGGTTATTATGAAAGCCAGTGGTTATTATCGTATGTTAGCAACGAAGCTGGTAAAATTAAAGATAGAGGTGGGTGATCAAATCTACCAAACAGTTTTTAGATCACCAGGCTTTTCCAAAAGTTTGGCTTCAATTGATTCTTCTACACTTGATCCGGCTACTTGCGCTTTCTGTGCGTGAAGACATCAATTATAGTCAGCTACCAAGGGGCTGATCACTCTAAGATTTGCTCAAGTTGTATTTAGGGTGTCATCTAGCCCATTCCTTCTCAACGCCACCTCGCAATACTACATGGAATGGTACAGAAGCAGTGATCCGTCATTTGTGAACATGTTTTGTTCACTCGAACTATGCTGATGATCTAACATCGGGAGCGAACACTGGAGAGGAGGCTCTGCTCTTAGCAGTGAAGGCAAAGGAACGCTTAGCAGAAACTGACTTCAATCTTAGATGTTCCATGACACTTCAGAAACATCTATCATCTCAAGTGCTCCAGCATCATCAATTGAATGTCGCTGATAATCCTGTCACATATGATGGCAAGTCATATACCAAGAACACTCTTGGTGACAAGCTTGAAGTTCCAGAATGTGTGAAGGTACTGGGTGTCAAGTGGGTGATCAACTTGTGTGTGACCGCAGTTCTCTCCTTCATGATGTCTCTGTCATGAAGCCTACCAACAGGAACATCATTGGCCTCTCAGGAAGGATCTAGAATCCTTTAGGCCTTCTTTCACCTGTCACTGTCCAGTTTAAGATGCTTTTTTCAGGATATTTGTCCTGCAAAGCTGAACTGGGATGAAACGCTGTCAGGAGAACTGCTAACCAAGTGGACTTGTCTTTTGTGAGGGCTGAAGAAATCCCGACCACTCTGTATTCCTCGGTGCAAGGTCTGCAAGTGCTGCATCCATCTACATGTTGCACTCGTCCGTTGCGTGAAATGTTTCTCTGCTAGACGTGGTATTCCTCAGAAATTATGCTCAGACAACCGCAAGACCTTTAGATCTGCTAACAAGATTATCGCATCCATCTTGGACATGCCAAAAGACGCAACAACACTTCAGAGATGTATGCATACAGTGGACCTTCATACTGGAGAAGGCACACTGGTAGGGAGGGTTCTATGAGAGAATGATTCAGTCTACGAAGAGGTTCTTGAGGAAGGTCATCGGCAAAGCAAGAATGTCATACAATGAGTTACAGTGTTAGTACAGTAGAAGTGGAGGCCATACTCAATTTCCGCCCTATCTCATATCTGTCTTCAGAAGACTTGGAAGAATCCCCTCACACCCTCTCACCCTCTCACCTGTTGTTGGGTATCCTTTGAATGAGATCTACTGGGTTGCACCGATGGCGACCCAACAACAGGTGAGAGGGTGTGAGGGGATTCTTCCCAAGTACAGCTTTGGACTTCAGAGTCCAAAGCTGTGACGGACCTGAGTCACCAGCTGCGTCATCTGAACCGGATCTTTAAGCACTTTTCAAGGCGGTGGAGGTCAGAAAATTTGGTGGAACCACACCTACTCTTGGTGGTCAGGGAGGACTCGTGCTTGGTGATGTCATGCTGATACATGACTTGGACCAACCTAAGAAACAGTGGTGGATAGGAAGAGTTGAAGAGTGGCTAGAAGGGTCGGATGGGACTGTAAGAGGAGCATCACTCCATGTCTGGCAAGAAGACCGCACTGCTTAATAGTCGCATCCAACATCTCTATCTGCCAGAGGCGTGCATTGCTGCTGACTCAAACCCGTGTGACATGCCTCCGTCCGTGGCCAGTGGTGAAGATCATGAAGATGATCCTGAACCAGTTGCCCACAACTTCTACTAACCATGAAGAGCTACCTGGAAGTGGTCTTGTCCATAACGAGTTGTTGGCCAAGTTGTACGCTATCGATTGCAAGAGTTAGCTAGGGAGTTCTTGCTGTGAGCCAGTCAAGAGGGAGTGTTAGACATTTGCATCATGAATTAATATCGATGTGAATTTGTAATGCACGCACGTGATTAATTATTCATTCTGTTCGGTGAGGTGTGGAGATAATGTGGGTAGGAATCGATTTAGATCTAGCTACTTACGAATCTTGCAAGCAGGCATGCATTGGACGACAACTTGAGGCAGGTAGTGGTCTTGATGAGGATGGGCAGCTTACACGCCCTGCAGACATTCTGGTACAGAATAGGGAGTTTGGCAAGCCAGCTGCTCTGGACTTCAAAGTCACATCACCGCTAAACCCAACCATTTTAAACGAAGCAAGTGTGACCGCGGGATCAGCTGCATTGGCTGCTAAAATTCGCGAGCATGCCAACAATGACAAAGTGCACCCGTTTGTGTTGGGTCTGCATTCCCTTAGCCATGGAGTCCTACGGTTGTTGGGGAGATGTAGCCACCAAATGTCTTGACAGGCTTGCTACCCGTATTGCCACTCGTACAGCCTGCCCCAAGTCCTCAGCAGTTTCCAACTTATATGGGAAGCTAAGCATCGCCTTAATAAGAGCCAACACAAGAGCCATATTGTCCAGATCACTAGTTTATTGACGTATATAGTATTAGGTTAGTGGCAAAGGTAATATAGTTTCACTGTTCCGTTAGTAGCTAGGTGATTTTTTTTGTGTAGATTATATGTCACATATGGTATCATTTCCGCGAGAATGGACGTAACTCCTACTTTATAAAATTTCCAGTACGCGCGATAGAAATGTAACGTTTGTGTTGAAATGCATGGCTAATTAATAATTCAGCGCCTTACAACTCCATGACAGATACTCCGATTCTCACTGCGTAAAAAGAAATGTGTAGAGGACATTGCAGCCTTCTAGAATATCAAAGAATTTGACACCTTGAAAAAAAAACATGCCTTTTTGCGGCATATTGTAATAATAATAAATTTATAAGTGTATGTACAATTACAATTTTAGTATCGATTGAACAAAAAATGCAAGTAGCACAAACTGACCAATCAAATTAAAGCCATGCATGGCACGCAACTGGTACCGATGGATACGAAGCGTACACACTAGACACACACAACACACGTGCACCCAATAACCGACACACCCCACTATCAGTAGTGTACTATTATCAAACCTCGTTCGTTCCTCCGACTGCTGAATATGTAAATATGCAGATGACGTTGTTTTCCTAAAATTGCAAGAATATATCTCCGTGCACCACTCCGATATACATGTTCCTACAACGTTCAAAAAACTTACCAATTTAAGCTTCTCGTGAGTGAGCTGTCCAGAAGGTTTGATGTTGATGAACTGCGTTGCTTCTAATTTGGCCTCCCCAAGAGCCCACAAAAACGCACACGCCAAAACAAACGCGCGCATCGTTGGGGTAGAAAGTATAACTAGTGCCATCAATTAGAAATTTACGATCTTATTATTCGGTCGAAATAAGAGAATTCAAATGCCCTCGTAACATTCGTTACAGCTCTGGACCTTTTCCGGACCGTTAAAACCTTCTGAGCGACGCTCAGCAACGTGGATATGCGTGGTAGTTTGGGTGTGTTGGTTGAACACTTGTTACTCATATCGTCAACGTTGGAGTGATTGCTCGCTGCTGAGGGGAGGGGAGGCAGTTTCACGTGCGACTGCTGGACTTCTACAGAACTTTCGACAACAGTTTCCTTATTTCCTGCGCCAACACTTTTCTTATTTCTTGCGTCAGTGTCAACTGGGCGTATTCCTTTTTCTACCACAGTATGGCGACGCTTTTCGAGTCTTTTCGTCGTAAGACTGGCAGTGTTCGAGCCTCCAGTTACAGCCAATGGCTTCGGCCTTATAATGTCAGTATCCGAACCATCGTACGAACTCCGTGTGTTGCAGTTCGGTTTGGAAACGTCGTCCTCTTCTTCTGCCTCACGTGACCTTCGTTCAACCGATACTGGCGAGCTCGTTGGAAGTGAAACCGTTGACTCCTCCTGCTTAATAACGTTTCTCTCTGTGAGGGGTTCTATTATCCCGTCGACTATCCCCTGGACTTCGACTCGGCCACGCACCGAACGACTGATGACAACGAACGCCTCATTCGGTGCCGTCACGGCGCGTCGTATAATTGGTCTGGGGACCCGAGCTGTAGCGACGCGAGTGTTGATAAGAGCCTTCCTTCTCTGCAGCTAGAAACGGGTACGGTGGAGCGGAAGAGTGAATTGGCACTGGAAGACATGCACTACTTACGCAACTAACCGTACCAAGGCAGACCTTGGGTCAGACCTCCAAGCCTGCCACATCTTTTAACGACGCTCTCAGTTGCGTTATCGCCATAGCTCCAAGCGTCCCATTAGAACTTAACGTTATTTTTGTGCACAATACCATACAATACCAAAAACTACATCCTCATTTCACAAAGAGAGAAAAACCAAACAAAACAAAAAAAAAAACCCCAAAAAACCAAAAAAAAAAGAATATTGTAGCAGTTCTTAAGTAGGACTGCCTAGCGTCGAAGGTTCAAAGGTCAACTTGGATCCCAACCTAAAACGCACGGCATCACCAGTGGGCGTTGTAGCAACGTTATAATCTGCTGCAGAGCTATAGTAGGAGTATGAATAAATCAGTTTACGTGAATACATGTAAAAATTGAAAGCATGTGTGTGCATTGACACCTGTCAGATGTTAGGGCATGAAGGTCAGATGTTAGGGCATGAAGGTAAGGTGAGTCAGATGTAAGGCATGAAGGTCAGGTGAGTCAGATGTAAGGCATGAAGGTCAGATGTTAGGGCATGAAGATCAGGTGAGTCAGATGTAAGGCATGAAGGTCAGGTGAGTCAGATGTAAGGCATGAAGGTCAGATGTTAGGGCATGAAGATCAGGTGAGTCAGATGTAAGGCATGAAGATCAGGTGAGTCAGATGTAAGGCATGAAGATCAGGTGAGTCAGATGTAAGGCATGAAGGTCAGGTGAGTCAGATGTAAGGCATGAAGGTCAGGTGAGTCAGATGTAAGGCATGAAGGTCAGGTGAGTCAGATGTAAGACATGAAGGTCAGGTGAGTCAGATGTAAGGCATGAAGGTCAGATGTTAGGGCATGAAGATCAGGTGAGTCAGATGTAAGGCATGAAGGTCAGGTGAGTCAGATGTAAGGCATGAAGGTCAGGTGAGTCAGATGTAAGGCATGAAGGTCAGGTGAGTCAGATGTTAGGGCATGAAGGTCAGGTGAGTCAGATGTAAGGCATGAAGGTCAGGTGAGTCAGATGTAAGGCATGAAGGTCAGGTGAGTCAGATGTAAGGCATGAAGGTCAGGTGAGTCAGATGTAAGGCATGAAGGTCAGGTGAGTCAGATGTAAGACATGAAGGTCAGGTGAGTCAGATGTTAGGGCATTAGAAGGTCAGATGTTAGGGCATGAAGATCAGGTGAGTCAGATGTAAGACATGAAGGTCAGATGTTAGGGCATGATGGTCATAGGGTATTAGGCATGAATATCAGATGTTAGGGCATGAGGGTCAAGATTTAGGCTGAGATGTCAGCATGAGGGTCACAGGATAAACTTACGATGATCTCCGGAATGAGGCTACTGTAGAGACAGGAGAAGACACATGGGAGGAAGGTAAAAACGAATTTTGCGATACATGTACATGAGGAAAAACAACACACAGCCACGTACAGTACTGTACTAGTGCATGCTATGAGCATGTGTGGTAGCAGATTCTATTTTGGTGTATGCATTATATTGGAACATGCGGGTCTTGGCCCAGGGAAAGTGCCCTAATAACCCCACCACGCCCCTTCCTCCCACCTGCCCCTTCCCCCTCTCCCACCACCCTTTCCCTCCCTCCCCTACCCTTTTCCTCCCTCCCCCTCTTCTCACTCCCACTCTTCCCCCCTTCCCTCCCCCTCTTCCCACCCCCCTTCCCTCCCCCTCTTCCCACCACCCTTTTCCTCCCTCCCCCTCTTCCCACCACCCTTTTCCTCCCTCCCCCTCTTCTCACTCCCACTCTTCCCCCCCTCCCCTTTCCCTCCGCACCACCGCTTCCCCCTCCCCCCCCTCATGTACACATACCATTGCTTGTGTTTGCAGCTCGCCGTTTGGCAATGACATTGTCAACCCTGGTTCCAATTATGATGAACACAGCTGTTACGGCGAGACAAGCGATGATACCAATAGCTGGCCACAGTGGGCGGAGAGGGTCTGTGGAGGAAGAAGCCAATTATACCCCCCACACACACACACACACACACACACACGCACACACACATAAATAATACCATGCTTTTAAAAAATGAGTGTTTTCATAGTGAAATGTGTTTGTGTTATAGCAATATGTACATGTACACATGTAACGACTAACATACTCTGGAAATAGCACACAACTGCATTCCTACACACACGAACATAGAATGTTAATTTTAGGAGGTTATCCAATCAGCATGATCCATTCCATAAATCCTGACCAATTCTTGTATTCAAGAATATTATAATATCTAGACCTACACTATTACATGCAGACAAGCACAAGCAGCTCACTCTACCCATCGCCTGGCACAGCCTTCTGGCTAGCATCGAGGCATGACCCACACACCCACCATGACACAAAACTGGTACATCAACCATTACTCCCATCACCACATCAACCATCACAACATGGCCCACACATCAACCATCACAACATGGCCCACACATCAACCATCACAACACTGCCCACACATCAACCATCACAACATGGCCCACACATCAACCACATCACACTACACACAACCTGGACAAACAGTATTACAGTCCCTACATCCATGCACATATCACCGAGTCACTACCAGTATTCCATATAAAGCCGCTCTACTATCACAGAGCAAGACACAGCTTCACGTACCTCTGACCCTAAGTCTTAGCCTGGTTGATACGTACTTGAACCCATTGCTCACATTGCACGTATAGATGCCCGCGTCACAGTACTCCACATGCATCGTGCCGTAGCTGAACACAAAGTTGTGTGGTGAATACTGTGTGCCAGTTTGATTGAGAGTCGATACATTGCAGCGAGGATCGATAGGATTAAACTCCCAACGTGTGGTGGCGTTGGGCTCAGACTCGACGGAGCAGGAGAGAGTGGTGTCATGTCCTTGCACGACGGCAAAGCTGTGTATCACTGAGGGGCTCTCCAGGTCAACGAACTGTAAACCTAAGACAGGGGAAAAGTGAAGTGAACTAACTAAACTACATGCCAACGTTTTCGTTGTTGCTTTCTAAACGGCTGCCAACATTTTAAGCTCACACAACGAATCTGAATTGCTGTCATGCAATGTTGTAAACATACAGTAAATACCCATGTAGAAACTATGGTCCAGATAACAAACATCCACTCAAAAGCTACATAGTAAACATACTGGTCAGTTAATCAACATCACAGTGCAAAGAGGTCACATATATAGTGGTAGTGCTGGATGTGTACATGTGTGGTGATGTGTGTGTACATGTGGTGATGTGTGTGTCCACATGTGTGTAGTGATGTGTGTGTGCGCACATGTGTGTATACATGTGTTGATGTGTGTGCACATGTGTGTGTGCACATGTGTGTGTGCACGTGTGTGTGTGCACGTGTGTGTGTGCACGTGTGTGTGTTGATGTGTGTATGCATGTTGTAGCCTTCATATCCAGGGGTTGCAATAAATGCAAGGCCTCATATTACCAACAAACAGGTTATAATATGCAGAATGCAGCTAGTTGAGTAAATTTAACACCAGCTGTCGCACTCACTTCATCTGAGCCTACCCCCCCCCCCCCAATCACTAGTCCCCATCACCGTCCCTGTAACCACAATAGCTTCAGCTCACGTACGGTATATGTCCTGTTTGGCGACAAGATTGATGCTGTTGAGCCAAGGCACGTAGCTCCCTGCCACCTGGACTGTGGCTCCACTACCTATCTCAACCCCATACTGCGAGACCACAAGCCTCTTGTCAGTGGAACTTGAGACAATGGTGGGGCCACTTGTACTGCTACTAAACATCCAGTCCAGTGTCTGTCCGCCAATGATGGCTGCATCAGCATCTGAAGTATCACAAGACACAGCCGGGATGCACTGAAACTTCTGAGGTGGCGAGAGCTCCATGGGAAAGAGATACACATTGCAACCTATCTCTGGAAGGGAGGATGGGTGGGTTGGAGGGAGGGAGTGAGTGAGTGAGTGAGTGAGTGAGTGAGTGAGTGAGCGAGTGAGTGAATGAGGGAGGAGGGAGGGAGGGAGGGAGGAGGGAGGAACTGAATTACAAACATCGTAATTCATCACTTTCTTTAAAAGAATCTGGAGAGATCACTTCTGTCTATACCACGCAGGCAATACCTCCATTTATGCCCTTACCTAGCTATTTGCCTACTGAAGATATATGAGCTGAGTATGCACATCGATATAAAAAGTGTTTGTTTTCTGACCACTTCTCTGTAAGCACTGCTATACAGATTTGATGCATTGCTGTTCTCACTACATGCACCATCAATTGCAATGTACCTGTATAGCAAAGTTGCATACAGTTTAGGGCATCACTAAGAGTCAAAAGCAGAAAGAATCAAAGCACTCAATTGATTACATCCGCAGTGATACATGTTGCACTTGATCCCCTCCACCTCCTCAATCCCCCCTTTCCCCATCATCTCCCTCCCTCTTCCACCTCCGCCCTCTTCCACCTTCCTCCCTCTTCCACCTCCTCCCTCGTTCCACCTCCTCCCTCTTCCACCCTCCTCACCTCCTCCCATCTTCCACCTCCTCCCTCTTCCCACCTCCCTCCCTCTTCACCATCCTCCCTCTCCACCTCTCTCCCCCCTCCTCTCCACCTCCTCCCTCTTCCACCTCTCCTCTCCCTCCTCCCTCTCCACCTCCTCCCTCTTCCACCTCCTCCCCTTCCACCTCCCTCTCCCTCCTCCCCTACCACTCTCTTCCCCCCTCCCTCCCTCTCCCTCTTCCCTTTCCACCTCCTCCCTCTTCCACCTCCTCCCTCTTCCACCTCCTCCCTCTTCACCCCTCCTCTTCCCCCCTCTTCCACCTCCTCCCTCTTCCACCTCCTCCCTCTTCCACCTCCTCCCTCTTCCACCCCTCCCTCTTCCACGCCTCCCTCTTCCACCTCACTCCCCTTTCTCCCTCTGGGTCGCTCTTAACATACAGTGGTGTCCATGGCAACACATGAGCTTCAACAACATACTTCCTGGTGTCCACATCCAATCTACAAGGTGAACGGTGAAGCAGTGGTGGAGTGATTGGAGATGTTGAGACTTGAGCTGCCGGACAACGGCAAACAGCAGGACGGTCCAACGCAAGGTGACCCAGAACAGCCAACAATCTGAAAACACACACACACAACATGTGTGTGGAATAACAGCTTGCACAATTTGTATAGCTATGCACCCATGCTAAATCTATAACTCACACACACACACATGTACAGATAATTGCAAACACGCACGCACACACACACACACACGAGTAAATACATGATTCATGTAACTGCAAATGCAGGCATTGTACACACACTCACCTAGTGACCATTAAGCAATGTTGCTACAAAGCACAACACAACCAGCTATGCCCATAGCACATCTACATGTAGCTACACGTACGTGCATGCTCACTTACTGAAGAACCATTGGTAGTCCAGTTCCAATGGCATGAGGGACCACAACTGCTGGCATTTAAGAGCAACTGGCAGACATGTGGCACATTAATGGAACGGTGATTTTGATCTTCATTTATGTTGACTAAAGGAAAACGAAAAAATGACCATGGGTGATTAGCTGAGTTATGTCATACTACAGTTGCACACAAAACAGTGTACATAATGAATTGATGTTCATTCACTGAATACACAGACCTGAACAACCTCCGCAATACACCAAAAGAACAGGAACTAAACAGTAGCACATGACACAAGGTCAATAATCAACACATCATATTTTTATTCAAAATCTTGCATGCGCGCGTGCGCGCGCACACACACACACAGGGCATGACATACAGGAACTATGCTGACAAAAACAGGAAGTTTCAAGTCATGAATTCATTGAACATTGTATGCTTGCAATAACAACTAACAGCGAACTGTCTAAAGGGCGTGTACGTTTGACCTACTACACGTATTCAAGGATTTGCCACAGTGTAGTCGACTTCATATGTGTGTACCACGTATTCGCGCATTGTCTAACATTCGTATACGAATATGTACCTAGTCGACCATTGCACTACACACATAAGTTGGCTGCAATTAGAATTTGGTACAACACGCACAAAAGACAGGAAAATCCAAACGCGCGTGAGCAATTTGGTTACTATCAAATGATCCCACACAAACATACCAAGCACTCGGCACTCCCAACATGGATTTTATTTCGTAGCAAAGTTTGGCGAACTCGTGACAGTCCAAGAATGTGGGTTGGCTCTACAGTACCGAATCCAGCCGAAATACAACGGAAGCGGAGATGCTATAATAATGGGGACTGTCTATGTGAGAGCTTCGAGTAGTCGATTTTTTTGTTTGATATTATTTGTATATGTAGCCCACATGCGCGCCCTACGACAAAGCTTGACATACCTGTTATATTTTTCCAAATAGCCTGAGATCCTTGCGGACAAAACGCCCACACCAAAAGGACAGAGAGAATCAACTGCCCTCGCATCGTACGTTCTCGCCACTGTTGTAGTAATGAATTATTGACACCGGAAGTAGCTCTAACTATTCATGCCGTGGTGGTGCCCCTCCCTAATCACAAAAATGAACACCTCACTTCAGGGTGCGTCCTGTCGTCACTGTCCAAACTATAACAATATCAACTCTGAGCCTGAGTTTGTGTGTGTATGTGTGCATGTGTGTGTGTGGGGGGGGGGGGAGGAGGACTGAAATAAAACTGTATTTTTGAAGAGATAAGCCCAATCTCTCACAGAAAAACCCACTGGCAAGCCAACTAGCATCACGCAGCCCAACAAAATAATGTTGACTTGAGCATTAGAACATTCATTGCAATCCTTTTGGCCTTGGTTTTTCAGCTATGGATTCAGTGCCCTACTTCCTGTCTTCTCACTGAGGTGTGTGTGTGTGGGGGGGGGGGGGGGGGGGGGAGAGGGGGAAGAGAAGAAGCAAGGCACATGCACAAATACCTAGATTAATTGATTTAAACGCTGAAAACCAATATACCAGACTATGTGGCCCACTAAGTCCCTCCCATTGACTTAGCCCTTCACAATGGGGACTTCCGTGGTGCTCTTTTGTCTGTATTTTGGCTATTAACCCTAGGTCTGCAATAGTAAACCACATTACTGTGGAGGACTCTCTCAGGCTCTGGTTCTTGTGAGGAGGATTTTCATCCATTCATCATATTGATATTCGTGACATCACCACCACCACCCTCCTGTGTGATAATGTTACAAACACTCTCTGTTGAACAGGTAACGCATAAAATAATTCTCATCTTGACATTGTACCAGAGAATTCTTGTCTGCATCACAGGCAAGAGACCTTCTTTGGATGTTTTCAATCCCTTGCTACCGCAGAGCTGAACAAGACAAGAAACATTGCTTATGAACAACGTACACGAGAAGTTGAGCATAGATATTTCTCCCCACTATTTTTTTTCAACAAGCAGAGTAAGAGCAACTGCATTCATTGTGTACAAGAGACTTGACTGGTTGCTGACAATCAGGAGCAATCATACTGTATTGCATGTTCATAGCACATATACACATAGTTAGTACAGGACTAAAAACAAGCCCAACCCCTTTTCTAATAAAGAGATTGATCATAAATGTGTACACTATGCTGACATCTTCCAGCAACATGATCAAGTCTCCTTCACAATAGCAGCGACCATATTACAGCAGCTATGTGCCAAATGTGGATGCCCACAAAACACCCCAAATAAATAACATCTCCTCCCCTCACATGTCCCGCTCCTCCCCTCACATGTCCCGCTCCTCCCCTCACATGTCACGCTCCTCCCCTCACATGTCCCGCTCCTCCCCTCACATGTCCCGCTCCTCCCCTCACATGTCCCGCTCCTCCCCTCACATGTCCCGCTCCTCCCCTCACATGTCCCGCTCCTCCCCTCACATGTCACGCTCCTCCCCTCACATGTCCCGCTCCTCCCCTCACATGTCCCGCTCCTCCCCTCACATGTCCCGCTCCTCCCCTCACATGTCCCGCTCCTCCCCTCACAATACTGATGTTTGGCCTCATTCTTATCTTTCTCATGGTCACCTTTTGCCTCCATCCTTCATGCAAAAAATTTTGTTGTTCACAGTTACATTCAGAAAAGAATCAAAATCATTTCTAAATGACTAGAACATTTGTCCATTCATGTTGAAGCACCATAGGCACAGTATGCATGATTCGATGGCCTTGGAAAAAAAAACCTTGAGAAACCTTGAGCAAGATATATATATAGTCTCATTAAAGGTGCAGATGTGAACAATTGGAGCAGAATGTATATGGTACAATGTAGAGGTTATTGCACAAATCCATTTGCACCTGGAACAATGCTAAAAATTCATGGCAAACTAGTGGAAAAGAGGGACAATGTTACAAACCACTTCATCATCTTGCGGCACTGAGTTTGAGTTGAATTCCAAATACTCATCTGGCCTCACACATAGGTAGAATGAATTGAAGCTTGTGACCACAGAATGAGCTTTCATTTTCGAACAAGAGAAGTTCTCCCAAGTCATGCACAACCTATGTAGATGTGCACTTTAAACTCCATTTTGGTTCAGTCAATAGTTGGGAATGGATACTCCTAGGCAGAGAAATGACCTGTAAAGTGTATCTCATATGAGCAAGCTACACTCTCAAGAAGGAGAGAATCTGATCATGACTATGTAGCCTAGAGAGATGAGAAATGATACAAGTCATTGCGATAATGCCTACCCCACTGGCAGCAAAGAACAAAGCGTGTTGGTGTACTTCATGCATGCAGGTATCAGTTAGACTGCACTCTAGCCTTCTCAACATATATCCATGCATCACACAGGAGCCCCTTGTTGTTATTGGCACATTGAGCACCGATGGCTTGTTGTTGTGTTGTAAAAAGGTTGGTATTATTCTGGGAAAAGCAATAATCAAAAAGACATTTACGAAACACTGCCTTGCACTGGTGTTTACTGGGTCACATCCAAATAACTCTACTTTTCAAAGTTTTAAATTCTCAGATCTATACATTTGGACTTCATTGCTGCATTTTGACAAGTCAGTTATTTTTTGAAGTTGTTACAATACTTCCCTAACTAGTCCTGGTGTTTCATGAGCGTTACAAATAAGGATTGCTTCAAACATAGCTGTTTACAGACTCTTTCCACATTTTAAAGACAAATGAATACATGATCCTCCTACTATTATGGCCTGGCTTTCAATATCATTGGCATCATCTGATTATGATGATTTTGCCAAGAAGCTTCAAATCAAACGTTTGTCCAGGCAAAAGAAGTGTACTGTACTGCATGTGTAGAGATGACAGATACCAAGTTGGGGTTCAGATAAGATGGCTCTCACTTATATCACGGAACAGAACCATTAGTAGTTTCTTGAGAGGGGTGGTCCAACCACAGGCGTTAAATACATCAGTGTTGCCTTGTGGTTTGAAACCTCATAGTATGATGTAGGCTGTGGCCTGGTTGCTGCATTGCAAAGAATCAAGATTCAAGTAACCATGCATGGAAGCTTCACAGATGTCACTGACAGCATTTTGTCGTACTTAAATCAAGCAATAGGTCACCCTATGAATTGTAGCTGCCACTACGTCTCCTGACATTGGTAGCACATCATTTGGCTTGTGCATGCTCCGTCCCCAACCCCCTGCAGAAAAATTTCAGAACTGAATGGCTATTTTTGCTTACTGTACATCAGAGCAAGGTTCTATTTGGTATCCTTTGTGCAATTATCTAAGACATTCAAGAATGAAGTCACCGATCAAAGTGCAAGTCAGTCTGAAGTGCGCGATACTAAGAACTACGGAACTATTACCTGACAGCTGGCAGTTGTCACTATAAGTGTAGATTGTCAACGATGCTTGTAACAAAATTCATAGCCGACCGAGCGGACCTTGTATCAAGTGGGGGTGGGGGGGGGGGGGGGTTGCAATTGCACCCCCCCTGGCTGATGCATCTGTAGCTATGGTGCGGAATCCGTGCCAAAAATAGAAATTTTTTATGAGGGGGAAATTTTTCATGACATACCTCGTTAATCGTGCCAAAATTACCTCGCGGAACTCATGAGGGTGAAATTTTTTATGAGGTACCTCGCGGAACTCGTGAGGGTGAAATTTTTTATGAGGTACCTCGCGGAACTCGTGAGGGTGAAATTTTTATGAGGTACCTCGCGGAACTCGTGAGGGTGAAATTTTTTATGAGGTACCTCGCGGAACTCGTGAGGGTGAAATTTTTTATGAGGTACCTCGCGGAACTCGTGAGGGGTGAAATTTTTTATGAGGTACCTCGCGGAACTCGTGAGGGTGAAATTTTTTATGAGGTACCTCGCGGAACTCGTGAGGGTGAAATTTTTTATGAGGTACCTCGCGGAACTCGTGAGGGTGAAATTTTTTATGAGGTACCTCGCGGAACTCGTGAGGGTGAAATTTTTTATGAGGTACCTCGCGGAACTCGTGAGGGTGAAATTTTTTATGAGGTACCTCGCGGAACTCGTGAGGGTGAAATTTTTTATGAGGTACCTCGCGGAACTCGTGAGGGTGAAATTTTTTATGAGGTACCTCGCGGAACTCGTGAGGGTGAAATTTTTATGAGGTACCTCGCGGAACTCGTGAGGGTGAAATTTTTTATGAGGTACCTCGCGGAACTCGTGAGGGTGAAATTTTTTATGAGGTACCTCGCGGAACTCGTGAGGGTGAATTTTTTTCTGACGTATCTCGCGGAACTCGTGAGGGTGTCATGCTGTACCTCATGGAACTCACCCGATGGTGAAATTTTATCCTCTCTATTATGAGGATATGCAATACCTTTAATTAGAAACAAAAACGTTATATTAATTTCTCAATTGTGAAGTCCCCATTATAACTAAAGACGTACCGCAGTTGTATTATCACGAGAAGGAATAGAAGGATTGCACTAGCACTTTATACCTCGTGCCGTTTACGATATTAATCAGGTCTGTGTTACCTACCTCCTCTTCTGTCGCTCTCCCCATTTTGGGCATTAAGTAGAATTAATCAAACTGCCATTTCGATGCCTTCTTGCTGCCGCTGCAGCTCTAAAGGCACTAGTAGCAACTGTGCATGTTGTAAATCAGGCAACCTATGTTCTTCATGTACACCTGGACGTCTTGGCCTGGTATGTAAATCATGGCGCTACTGCTATACCGACACCTCCCACTTCTATTTCCATCGTGGCTCCACCCAACACTACTGTTACATCTACCATTTCTACTCCCATCATCCCTCAACCATCTGCATTGCTCCTAATACTGACTGAAACAATTCAACAGCAAGTTGAAGCCCAGAAGTAGTTCAAACAAAAAAAACCATGCAGGATAATGCTTTTAGCCTCTGTCCCCAGCTAACTAATTCCACTCATCAACAATCAATGGACTGGCTCAAGACAAAGGTGCATCCAACAGGTTGACAACTCTACCCATTGATGAGAATGGCTTTACTTTACATAAATCATGGCAATTCGATCAGAGTTTTCAATCCCTATATTCCCTCCAACCACGCACTCACTATCCAGCTGACATGAAAACATCAAAAAGAGAGAATATGAGCTTCGTATCCGTGAGGTTGAACGGGTATCATTCACTCTGATAGTCCTCTCCTCAACTGGAGGGATGGGCAGCATTGCCATGACAACCTACAATATTAGTACCTACAATACATCATACAGACAGACCATGGGTTGGCTTTGTGCCATCTTTCCTTTTCACGGTTATGCTCCTCCATCCAATGCATCAGAGGAGCACGATCCAATCAGGGGCATGCTATTCTCCTTCCTTCCTCTGAACAGACAGTCAGTGAATCTGTGATACCTTTCCTCTGTCCATATGAACAATGAGTATACATGTAGCCATTCCCTAATCACACATGTATATATTATTATTATGTAACATTTTCGTGGAAAAAGGTTTCCCATTCCAGCCACAAATACTGTACTTGTACTATCACCCTATAGAATTGTGTAATCACCAGTGGTCCACCGTACGTAGCTGCCTATATTCACTTATGCGACTTTACTTGTAACTCAAAACGCAGTCATTCATGTGTACTTGCACTGATGGGTGGAAATAAATGTGTACAGAAAGTACCATGGCTTCACTGTTCAGAAACGGCACGTCAGTGCTATTGAAACAAAATAGACAGAAATTGTTTGAGTATTCAGATTTAGGCTCTAAAGATGAGTGAACTTTACTATTATCCACATAAAGCACACGCACACACACACACACACACACACACACACAAATGCACACTCATTGGGTTGAGGCAAGTCACTAAAAAGCTCTGACAACATCTGAGGAGCTGAGATACATATAGTGTGTTCTATAGACACAATGGTTGTGCTGCATGCTGATTCAGAGCTCCACTGAAGGCTCCTGGTCCCTGAACATGTCTCAAGAGGTGATTACTCTGACCTGGAGAGTGCAGTAAGGGCAATCTTCTCTTTTCTCCTTTCCCCTCACATACTCCCTCCCTCAAAGCCCTTCCCAGACCAATGGCCTGGTTACACTGCTCTCTGCAACGGCTATACCCAACACTACCAGCTTGCGCAGTACAGTTCAATTTAGGGGCACTTATAGGCAACGGAGCAGGCCCTGTCAGTATGTCTGTCGAGAGGCGACTTTAGATGTTGGTCTGAGTCTCTATGATTAATGTCTAATTTACTGGATGTCATCGTGGGGGTACATTTGTTTACTGTGTAGTACGAAAAATAAATTTATTCATGTTCTTCATCCCTGACAGTGCATGCTAGTTGTACAAGTCCTTTGGAGCTTGGCCCATGCAAAATTGCCAAGCTCTGATTCCTTATGGACAGCCCCACCCTTGACTGACTAACACCACAGAAACTAGAGATATGATTTGTGGTTGCTGGTTACTTACAGGTCACAACAGCCTGCGCATCCTTTGTGGCATCTGCATGTTAGGTGGTGCAATGTGGACCTCCAGTACAGGTACTGTTGAGTAGCACTGCACGAGTACTCTAGCAGGTAATAAGAATGACATCAACAAGTGCAAGGCAACATCATTGCCATGGTTATGCAATACAACAGGAAATTGAGATTTGTGAGTCCCAAAGCTTGAGATACTTGCTCTTGTAACTTGGGGTGAGATTTAAATAGGAGTAATTATAATTAAACACACTTTTTCAGAGCAACAGTTATGCAGACCCAACCCCTGATCTGGTTTTTATATCACAGGTCTAGGGTAAATTCATGATGAAACCATGGGATTGAGTGCTTCCCTTACATCCAAGATGGGAGACTATCAATCCTATTCATTTTAATTCTCTGGAGGGGGGTGAATCATATACCTGGATTATTTTAACCAGCAATTGCATGCTCCAAGCCTAAATCAGTCGTGATAAATGAGATTTACGGAAGGCTTAACACCTGCCTCATGAGATCCATTTCTTCGGCTATCCTCACCAGGATTGTGCCCTCATAAATTGTTATGTGTATGTAATTGTGCGTCAGTGTATTTTATATTGCATATCTTTTGAATTGCCATGTATACTTTGTATTATGTATATGAATTAACTCTTTTAACCATGAGTAATTTTTGCTTGCGTAAATTAACTGCATATATGATGTCATTTTAGGGTAATGATCCAATGCCAAAAGTTGAGAGCATCAATAACAACAATATAATGTTACATGTGACAACACATAAAAGCAAATGAAGGAAACCTTTTCCAAGTGATTGCAAGATCTGCTAAAATATATGTATATATTGTCATGTGGAACTGGAACAAGGATACTATATTTGGGAAGCTGATACTAGTAATGCCGGTAACTAATTTGATTGGGAAGAGGTCTTATGTTAGTAATGCAGTGATAATAAATACGTTTGTGGAGGAGATCAAGAGAAAGCTAGTGGGTAGACAAAGAAAATCCGACAAGGCAAATATGCAATGCAGGAAAATGAGTTTACATGGCTGAGTTCAAGAAGACAGGAACAATGTCATAGTGTGGAACTGAAAGAGCTGTACATGTACACTGGCTTGGCATTATGCAAATGTAGTGTGAACCATTGAGTAGAAAAAGCGGTTTACATTTCACTAGAAAACAGAAACTGCTTGGAAGACTCATACTTTGATAAAACAGAGTGATTAGTAATCATGTATTAAAAAAAATGGAAATGACAGCAGCAAGCATAATGTTTCCCTCTGAGTGAATGATCACAGAAACAGGAAAAACACCCAAAGTCTGGAAATGCAGCCAATTCTGGCAAATACTGCTGCAAGTCATATGCTGATATTGGGGTACCTCATTTGTGGCCTTATGCAAGAGTTAGCGTGAATAATTTTTTGTGTGCTGAAACATTTGAATGCCAAGATTATTGAATTACATACATGATCAAGGATGCAGCTATTCTCTGCCATTTACATTACATGTGAAATATGTATTACATAAATGGGCTTGGGTACAGAAGTGATGAGAGTAATAAAAAAAGTGCTTCAAACCTGCCATCGTGCCTGCATCAGCGCCAAGGCAGAGGCCGGTAGTGGACTAGGACATGAGCTTCGGAACACACGCCCTGCTGACATCCTAGCTTCCAATTGGCTCTGTGGCAAGCCTGCTGCCTTTGACCTTACTGTGGTGTCTCCGCTTAACCCTACCTTTATCTCTGAAGCGGGTCGCACAGCAGGGTCAGCAGCGGTTGCCGCTGAGCTAAGGAAGCACTCTGCCAATGATGCCAAGTGTTCCGAGTTGGGGTGGACTTGTATTCCCCTTGTGGCCGAGTCATATGGAGCTTGGGGCAGCGAAGCGGTGCAAGCTTTTTCACGGCTCGCATCATACCTTGCCCCAGGAACCAACTCCCCCAAGTCCAAGGTTGTCTGCAGCCTGTACGGCCGCCTTAATTTGACCCTTGTGCGAGCCAATGCCCGAGCCCTCCTCTTACGATGTGGATGTTCCCTTCAGGAGGGGGATAGTTCCTCGTTGTAGCTTTCATAGATAGTGTGTCTCAGTGTGTCAGGGTATGTATGTATGTATTATTTTATTTAATTATGCAATTTTCTTGTGTATTCCGTCCTATGTTTTATAACATTATAGTTATAAAAATGCTCTGCGCGTGAATCGTCGTAGCGTCCGAACGGTTAATGCTGTCGACTTCCTATCTTCACCACATGATGCCACACCATCTCTCCATGGATAAATCGAATATTGTCTCTTAGCTCCACTCCCTGGGGAAAATACAAGAGGTCTTACCTCCATGGGTTCGAAACACGAGTATTTCCCTTGCAGGAGTGTCGGCATTGCCTCAAATTCGGTTTCCAGTTAGAGAAGCTCTTGAGGTACTTAAATATTCTTTTCGTTAATTTTTACTTCAACAGGTGATAAGATATTTGCTTTCTAAGTTAAAGCACATTTCCCGCTAGTTTCGCGGGTTGGGTCTAATATTATAAGATAGACCCACCCGCGGAAATGTGCTTTAACTTAGAAAGCAAATATCTTATTACCTGTTGAAGTAAAAATTAACGAAAAGGATATTTAAGTACCTCAAGAGCTTCTCTAACTGGAAACCGAATTTGAGGCAATGCCGAGAGAAATACTCGTGTTTCGAACCCCTGGAGGTAAGACCACTTGTATTTTCCCCAGGGAGTGGAGCTACAAGCTATTGGTATCAATCGCTTACCAGATCAATATTGGTTTTTATACCTGTGTATCACAAAGCGTCTTTATAGGGCATAGTCAGTACAGTTGTGATTGCAGGGTGATGGTACTGGTGTTTGGCTAGTTGAAAAAGGTATGGCAGATTGGTGAAAGAAGTACTGACCGGTTTTTAAGTCATCTTCAACTTTAGAGATGATCATTGTTATGGAATTATCTGAATGTGTTGAAGACATTGATCAGTGCAAATGTACAGTATATAAATAAACATTCCAAAACATGAAGCTATAGTTAATAAGGTTAACTCCTTGGACACTTGTAAATGACATCCAGATGGCCATATCCGTATGTAACACTGATTATTGCATACTTGACTTCCTCTCACTTTTTTTGTTATTAGTAGACACTCCCGCTTCCTTTCGGAAGCGGGAGTGTCTTCAGGAGTGGCGGCTCAGGCCTCAGAGATAAGAAAACACAACAGTAATGATGCTAAATGTGTGGAATTAGGTTGGGTGTGCATCCCTTTGGTTGTCGAGACGTACGGACCATGGGGTCAAGAGGCAGTTAAAACTTTTGCGCAGTTGGCATCCAGGCTGGCAATTGCATGCTCCAAGCCTAAATCAGTCATCATAAATGAGATTTACGGAAGGCTTAACACCTGCCTCATGAGATCAATTTCTTCGGCTATCCTCACCAGGATTGTGCCCTCATGAGTATGTAATTGTGCGTCAGTGTATTTTATATTGCATATCTTTTGAATTCAAAACATATTTCGTTAACCAGTAGACAATGTTTCAAGCATAGTTTCAAATAATCTTTTAATTAACTTTTTTTTATATATAATGATATGGGACAGTTTCCGCGAAAATGTCCTATGTTTTATAACATTATAACTATAAAAATGCTCTGCGCGTGAATCGTCGTAGCGTCCGAACGGTTAATGCTGTCGACTTCCTATTTTCACCACATGATGCCACACCATCTCTCTATGGTTAAATCGAATATTGTCTTTATGTTTTTACACAGTAAACAGACAGCATGGATGTGCATTGAGGCAAGGACGTACAACATTGTTTCATTGGGCTTGTACCCACATTGGGCTCCTAGCTCTGTCCCTTTGGGCTTGTGATAACAGTATAATATGATAATGCTTATGTAAGAGTAGATAAATTAACTCTGATACATTGAATATGTCTGAACAGTGCATGTGGTTGCAAAATTATATATCAGTGATGAGGCCTGTGGCTTCTACTTAGATATCACTATAATTATCTTCAACTGTGAGCCAGCATGCTTATACAGGTATTATGCATTATAGCAGTATAATCATAGTAATCCTGTTCTAATTTCTATACATATTGAAAAACCATCTCTCAACTATACTATACAATAGTATTGTGTTCTTCATTTGTACCGGTGAATATAAATAATATAATTATGCTTGTTTAGCAATCATGCACATTGCAGAAGGTCACACTGAATCATTGAATTAAAAGCAGGCATTTTTTTCGCGTGCATGGGCGGTACCGAAGTAATCGACTCAGTGGATGCACAATTTCTTTCTACAACTATTTTTTTTAGTATTTTTACTTGATTTTAGTGCTTCGATATGATTAAGTCAAGTGTCTAAGCATGCTTACACTGCCATATGGAACTGTATACGTTGTTTCATATAAACCTGAACCATTGCTTGACCAAAAGAAAAACGCAGTGTGGGCATGGTATAATTATAATATATAGATTCAGTAGTTTGAACAAGTCACAATTAAAGGAAGCTTTGAATACTTATACTGCAATGAAATATTTGGACATGATAATAATAATAGGTGGCTTGGCCTCGATACTTCAGAGGGCTCTCAGTGTACCCTGTGCCCCGGTGTACTTGATCACCTTGGCCACCATGCAGTCACCTGCAAATATGGTGGAGATGTGGTCTCCCGCCACAACAAGATCAGAGATATCCTGGTGGAGACCTGTCGGCGTGCACACATAGGTGTTCAGGTGGAAGTGGGCAACAATCTCACCCATGACCACAATAAGACTCGCCCAGCTGATATCTTACTATCCAATTGGTTCTTAGGCAAACCAGCAGCACTAGATGTCTCCATCACTTCTCCGCTAAACCCTTTAACCCTTTTGGAAGCGGGAGTTTTGGCCAAGTCTGCTGCTCAGGTCACAGAGGCGAGGAAACATCAAGCTAATGATCCCAAATGTTCGGAACTTGGATGGGTATGTGTCCCCATGGTGGCAGAATCGTATGGAGCTTGGGGCGATGAGACCTCTTCTATCATTTCATCAATCGCCTCCAGACTCGCCACCTCTACATGCAAGTCCAAGTCAGTTGTGCTGAATGACATTTATGGCCGGCTTAATGTCCATCTAGTTCGTGCCAATGCTACAGCCATCCTGTCTAGAATTATCCCACTGTCGTAGAGCAAGATCCGATTGTATGTGTAATTTGTTTGTTTAATGTTTATGTACTGTGTTATTATTTTTGTAATAATAACAAACAAATTCCATCCTCCAATAATAATAATAATTATTATTAAAAAATACTTTTGTGTATTCCCTGTAATGTTGTTATTTTATTACGAACATCACTTCCTCAACAATAACAATAATAATAATAATAATAATGACATATATCACACAATGGCAAGTAATGGCATAAATGAGTATGCACTAATATACTGCCGGTCCTAAAATGGGTAACACTTACAAAATGGAGACAAGTCTACGTTGCTGAGTTTAGACCTAAATATGTTTTCGGAGGATGCTGTAACCACTGAGTCTGGTAATGAATTCCAAATGTGTATAACTCTGATTGAGAAAAAGTTTGAGCGAAAATTATGGTGAGGGGTGATGACAAAGGACTAAGTTTGATTGAGTTCCCTCTTGTACTGTATGGTGACAGATTGATACGAAAGAAAGCTGATGTATCAAGATCTACAAGGTTTTTCACAATCTTGAAACACACTCTACGATACTCCAATGAATGAAGACCTAAATTAGCAAGACGATCAGTATAGCTCATAGTAGGCAGCTTTACTCGTATAAAAAGAGCTCAGCGTTGAACTCTTTCAACACATTTAATGTCTTGTATGAGCCACGGATTCCACACTGGAGTATTGTATTCGAGAATTGGTCTCACATATGAAATGAATACTCTACAAAACGTTGAGATATTTAGCGTTTGAAGACCTTTAAGTAGAAGGGAACACCTTTGGAAGGCCTTTGCAGCAATAGATGAACAATGCAAGCTGGGTTTAAAATCAGATGTAATAAAAACACCTAAGTCACAAATATCAAAAACCCTATTTAGCAGTCCACCCAGGGAGTAAGAATTGCTTGCAGAGTTATGTCCGAAGGATATTACACTGCACTTCTGAAAAGCTCGACAAAGACAGAGACAAAGGTGAGGATGAATCAGAAGAGTGAGTAGCATAGAGTTTGGTATCATCTGCAAATATTTTAGCTTGAACTGGTGGCACTAAACAATCAGGAAGGTCATTGATATAAATGAGGAATAATAGAGGTCCAAGCACTGATCCCTGAGGAACACCACTGGTAACAGGTAAGGAAGAAGATAAAGACTGACCAATATAGACTTGCTGAGAACGATTCATAAGAAATGAAGATAACCACCTCACCAAGAGGGGAGTAAACCCATAGCACTCTACCTTATATAGCAGCTTTCTATGAGAGATAGAATCAAAGGCTTTAGCAAAGTCTATATACACATGCAGAATCAATTTTAGAACGAATATCAGTAAGGAGAGTCCATTCATTACGTGTGATTAGTAATTGGGTACAAGTAGAACGCCTGGCAAGAAAGCCAAACTGATCATTGGAGATAAGGCTGTTAGAACGAAGAAAGAGTACCATTGACAATAGACTCCATTACTTTGCAACAAACACTGGTAAGAGAAACCGGACGATAATTGCTAGGTGATTTACGGGAACCTTTTTTGAAAATGGGACAAACAATTGCCTGTTTCCAACCCTGAGGTATACACCCGCAGTCCATAGACATTGATGTTGAATATAATAGCTTCGCACTTCTTTTGACACTCCAAATCTGATTACAACCTACAAGCATGCAGCAAAACCCACACATGCATGCAGCAAAAAACACACATGCAGCAGAAAACACACATGCACATACATATAAATTCTTTACTAGAATAGCCAGGGGTTTGCATAATCGACGCAACAGCACAGGTTCTGGAGGTTGAACAACTGCGCTTACACGGATCGGGTGGCAAAGGTTTAGACCTTGAAAACCCAAACCAGGAGGTTGAGACTAGCCAACTTATTGAGGTGTCTGACATCATTCCTCCAATCTGTGCTACACTACAGATCTGTTAGTCTGCGGACCTGCATGCAAGAAAGTAGGGAATGATGTAGTCATGATTAGATTTACGTGGACTAAGCTTTCGTGATATGAATATCAAAATACATATGATATCATCAAAAAGAAAAGCTTGAGTAAACTTATGCACGAACGCAGCAGATCCTAGATTTCCAGACTAACGCTGATATAGCTGGAATGTACGTGGTAGTGTATGTGGTAGGATAGAAGACATCAAGACAAATGCAAAATAGAGACATATACAAAACTGATAACATGTGTATAATGAAGCGGTTGAAGCTTGCAGTGCAATATGTGAGAAACATGGGCAAAAAGTGTGAACTTGAAACAAGGTAACATGCAGATGGCAACTGAACGGTGTTCAAGGAAAAGGGTCAAACATGTCCTAAGCAGCCTAGACTGTTGCCAATCCCATAGGTCATCCTGGAGGAGAAGGTGTCCACATTAATGATTGCAGTAGGCAAAGTTATGGACATTGAGCAGGTGTTGGACGTAGGAAGTGTCACTGCTGGATCATGGCAGAAGTTAATGGTGGGAGAAGAATCAAACCCCAAAGGAGGAATACTTCTGGATCCAGTAGTGAACTGCAACACTTTCTCCAAAGCCATTTGCACCTTTGTAGGTTCAGTGCTGAGAAAGACTTTTCCATCTGTACAATTGAGATAAATAAGTATAATTCACACAGAAATAATTGTTTTACCCTCAATATCCTGGAGATAGTCATAGAACATTATGATACTGGCCTCTTCCTTTTGGCGATTGTTCGACCCACAGGACGAGTACTCAACCTGAAATAAATCAATCATAGCTGCAGCTGTTAACACTTCTGTAGCATTTGATAGCATCACACGTGCACACTCAGGGTATTTCTTCATCAATGATAGTAGACCGTGCTCATTCAGTCCCTCCATCATCTGGTCTATTTGACCCTTGCTCGACAATATGGTTTGATGTATGCACAATATTCTAAGAATATGAGACTTATCAGTCAGATGATAGTGCGTTGATGGCTTATCAATCCCAAGCTGGATACGGTGTGATAGAACTGGATTATCTAGCAGACCTTGGAACTCTGAAACACTTGATGCATCTTCAAGCTAAAAAAAAATTCAGGAGAATGCATGAAAAAATACTACCGTAAAGAGTCATACCTCCTTTAGGACCTTCTGTAGTGCAATGTCTGGAATATTATTAATCCTCAGCTGCACACCCTCAATTCCGTACAACATATAATCAACTATGGAATTTGCCAAAAACGTGGGTGGGGATCCACCCTGGAGCAGAGACGCTCCCATCATCCGTCCAACGTGAAGGTAGGTTTTCTCCAGTACTGCAGATACATTGGACCTTAACACACGCTGCCCTGTACGCCCCTCGAATAAGGAACTGTTCTTCGCAATGGCTCGCATCATAACAGTAAAGTACTCTCGTAGTGGACCCCCAAGGTCTACAGCGGGCTCTCCGATAAATGTTACTTTGAAAGGTTTGTTGCAGCACACTCCTTTTTGGAATAGGCGAATGCTATCATCAAAAATGTGAGATCTGCGTATTGTGATTCGCTGATATTCCTTAGGCTTAATGGTCGTCTCACAAAGTTTCTTCAGGGCTTCCTTAAATGGGATTGACTCCCTATGTTAACGAACGAAAAATGCATATCACGTCACGCTTATATTCTTTCGGCTTACGTACGTTTCAACTGCGTCGACCACTGCGTTGCTTTCCAGTAGGCTGGCACTGATTGCTAATTTCAGCTGTTTATCAAATTCCTCTTCTGATTCATCCAATAGAGATACAAATGGACTGCAGAAAAAAATAGTTACAAAACTCAGATCGTATATACAATCCTAGACAACAAACCGAAACTATTTTATATACCTGCTTTGCTGCTCCATATCAGATGCGGAACTTGACACTTCTACTGCTCTCTCTGCACCTTTGCTGCGAAATGCTCGGGGGGATTTGTCAGAAGAGTCATCGCTTTCGCTGCAGTTTTTCGACGCGTCTGCTACGTCGGTTTGGAGTTGTTCCTGTATGCAAATCATGCATGCATGCAATCATAATATTAAGTAAATATACGATAAAGCTAGCATGCATTCACTAAAATATATACGTACCACTAAACTGTGGTCCTTCGGTCTAATATACAACTTCGATTGCTGCACTATGTCCATCATGTACGGTATGGTCATTCCCCCTGGCGGAGTGGCGATAACCACTAAACTTTTGCATTTGGGGCCGGTCCGTAAAATATCATATCCACGTCCACTGAGCTGTGGAAACGAACCGTACACGATTGTGTCGATCTCAGCTGATGATGCTTCACGTGGAAAAGACAGTCGCTTTAGACCAAGGCCCCATGATGCCAAATTCATCTTATCGTGAGCCGTGGGCAGCCAGTCTTGGTCGTGTACAGCCAGACAAATGCAGTCGTGAACCCACGCTGACGCAGACCGTCCTTTGCATTTATTTTTTTGGTCCTTTTTACTATCTTTGCGCTTGCTTTGAAAACCAAATAGGCGGCTATATTCCGGAGTAGCGCTGTTAATCCTGGCGGAAAGGCGGCTATTCTCGCTACTACTACCAGAAACTCCAATCTGCGAAGCACTCGTATCGCGGTGAGGCGTACGCAGAGAGTTTGGACGTTCTTGCACGAAGTCATTGGTTACAATATCCACAACTCTTTCAAACAGCTTTCTAGCTCGATCACTACTGCTTATTCCTTCCATAATCGGCTTTAATACTGCTCTTGAACAAAAGTCTACGGTTTTTATTCATTTATTGTTGCGCATGCGCTTTCATCTATAAGCGCGTTTGTTAGAAATCATAACGACAAAGCGTGGTTGATGGTCGCAATTCTGACATCAAGTACCAAGGTATGTGTACCAAGTATAAAGTAAGCGCATTGCCACTAAGGGTGAAGCTGGAATATCTGATTGTAACAAAATTAAACGATTTGGATCTGAGGAAAGTACAGTGAGGTTTTTATACTTGCATAGTAAATACATGTACGTACCTAGCTTGTTGAAAACTGCTTTAAAGCAGCGAGTCATCACGATATTCTATCATCTGTCGAGTTGTAAGAGTGAAATGCTACCACCACAATGATGCTATCAGATTGGTGAACGCGAGTGGTTGAACAGCGTATAGCAACAGATATTAGCCGTCCGTCGTAATGAGTCCTTTCCTACTACTGTACCTTGGTTTTAGCAGAGGTCTCTGGTTTTTAGACGCATTAGAGTACATTTGGTTCTGGGTACGAGAATGGTGCGTGGTGGTTAATGTCTGTACAAGGACAAGGGGTGAGTGGGACATAGCTTGTTCAGAGAATAGGACGTAGGACAAAATAGAAACTTGTCATGCATGGGATGGTTATTTACCAGCAATTATTGATTTGCAATTATTGTATCTTGTAGGGGTGTACGGAATTGCCCAAAGGCAGATTAGATGACGTAAAATTCTTCATTCAATGAAATCGATGGCCACCAGTGTTTTGAACCTTCCTCAGATACTGCTGCAAAAGGGAAAGAAAATGATGTTAAGTAAATCATTATTAAGTATCTAAAATATAAGATTCCAGTTATGTTGCGATTTTATGTACTTAATTACCTGAAGTACTGTCTTATTATATTCAAATCATTGAATTAAGCATCCACTTCAAACGTGCAATGATCTCCAAATTAACAAATACCATAATTTGTGACTGTGTACACGGTTGAATATTATAGTTTGATTTATGTACCCTTGAATTTGCTGATTTTGCTTAAGCAGCCACCAAAAACCATTACAGTTGAATAAATGGATTCAAAATGATAAGTGAAGATGCCATGTTCCCAAATTAATGTACTCTATATAACTATAATCGTTTCAACTGTATCTTTAGGCTAACACTCATCTAAGATGAAACTAAGAGTAACTGTAAATATAACATGATGTTAGCAATTACGTATAATTATATGTGTGAGTTACTGTGATGTATTTTAAATGCACTTAGATGGGCTACTCCTCTGCCCTGCCCCCAAAACATGTATCAATGAAACCCTGCATTTGACCAATCTTGTTATGACAGCACATTATGTTATGAAAATCAATACTACAGATGTATATAAACCAGTTCACAATATGCAATAGGCGCACTATCAGTATGTGATGCAGGTATGTGTGTGGTACTATGTGTTGTGGTGTGCTCGCAGTGTGGGCATATACCAGCTCTGCTGTACACTACTTCTGCAGACAGCAAGCTACCCTGTGCGATGTTCGTGTGTGTGTGTGTGTGTGTGTGTGTGTGTGTGTGTGTGTGTGTGTGTGTGTGTGTATGTTTTTTTATGCATGTACATGAGTTTTAGATAATGATATCCCTTTGAAGTTACTGATGAAACCGTTGGGCCCTAAAGGGGAGTGGTCTGTGTGTGTGAGCTTATGTGAGTGTGTGTGGTACACAATATGTGTGGTGGAGTGTATGTTTTGTTTTGTTTGCAGTGTGGGCAGACAACCACATTGTACCTTTTCAAGCTACCCTTCTGTGTGTGTGTGTGTGTGTGGGTGTGTGCAAGTGTGCGTGCATGTATGTGTGCATGTGTGTTTGTGTGTGTGCGTTTGTGTTTGTATGTGTATATTTGTGTGTGTGTGTGTGTGTGTGTGTGTGTGTGTGTGTGTGTGTGTGTGTGTGTGTGTGTGTGTGTGTGTGATATAGGTACATGTGTCTAAAGAAAGGTGACTTAGATTTTACATAATGAGATATCCCTTTGAAGTTACTGATGGTTGAAAAACCTCAAATTGAAAACCTCAAATTGTTGGGCCCTAAAGGGGTGTGGTTGC
>JABACO010000009.1:3919358-3944358 GCA_013339895.1 Ephydatia muelleri | reverse complement strand
ATAGGTACATGTGCCTAAAGACAAGTTACTTAGATTTTACATAATAATATCCCATTGAAGTTGAAGTTGCTGATGAAACCTCAAATTATAGTTGGGCCCTAAAGGGGTGTGGTTGCTCCCACGTGATGCTTATCATTGAGGTCTATGTGTTTAATGCTTGGTAGCTGATATTGTGGTATTGAAGAGCATTGAGTCTAGCCTTTGTCTGTGTGTGTGTGTGCGCGTTGAGTCTAGCCTCTGTGTGAGTGTGTGTGTGTGTGTGTGTGTGTGTGTGTGTGTGTGTGTGTGTGTGTGTGATATAGGTACATATGTCTAAAAAAAGGTGACTTAGATTTTTTATAATGATATCCCTTTGAAGTTGCTGAGGGTAGAAAAAAAACTACAAATTGTTGGGCCCTAAAGGGGTGTGGTTGCTCCCATGTGATGCTTATCATTGAGGTCTGTGTGTTTAAAGCTAGGTAGCTGATATTGGCCAGTATTCTGGTATTGACGAGCATTGAGTCTAGCTTCTGTGTGTGTGAGTGTGTGTGTGTGTGTGTGTGTGTGTGTGTGTGTGTGTGTGTGTGTGTGTGTGTGTGTGTGTGTGTGTGTGTGTGTGTGTGTGATATAGGTACATGTGTCTAAAGACAGGTGACTTAGATTTTTTATAATGATATCCCTTTGAAGTTGCTGAGGGTCGAAAAAAAACTACAAATTGTTGGGCCCTAAAGGGGTGTGGTTGCTCCCATGTGCTGCTTATCATGAGGTCTATGTGTTTAACTCTTGGTAGCTGATATTGGCCAGTATTCTGGTATTGAAGAGCATTGAGTCTAGCCTCTGTGTGTGTGTGTGTGTGTGTGTTTGTGTTTGTGTGTGTGTGATATAGGTACATGTGTCTAAAGACAGGTGCTTAGATTTTACATAACGATATCCCTTTGAAGTTGCTGATGAAACCTCAAATTATAGTTGGGCCCTAAAGGGGTGTGGTTGCTCCCATGTGATGCTTATCATGAGGTCTATATGTGTTTAATCCTTGGTAGCTGATATTGGCCAGTATTCTGGTATTGAAGAGCATTGAGTCTAGCCTTTGTCTGTGTGTGTGTGTGTGTGTGCGTTGAGTCTAGCCTCTGTGTGTGTGAGTGTGTGTGTGTGTGTGTGTGCCTTGAGTCTAGCTTCTGTGTCTGTGTGTGTGTGTGTGTGTGTGTGTGTGTGTGTGTGTGTGTGTGTGTTGTGTGTGTGTGATATAGGTACATGTGTCTATAAAAAGGTGACTTACATTTTTATAATGATATCCCTTTGAAGTTGCTGAGGGTCGAAAAAAATTACAAATTGTTGGGCCCTAAAGGGGTGTGGTTGTTCCCATGTGATGCTTATCATTGAGATCTGTGTGTTTAAAGCTAGGTAGCTGATTTTGGTCAGTATTCTGGTATTGAAGAGCATTGAGTCTAGCCTATGTCTGTGTGTGTGTGTGTGTGTGTGTGTGTGTGTGTGTGTGTGTGTGTATGTGTGTGTGTGTGTGTGTGATATAGGTACATGTGTCTAATGACAGGTGACTTAGATTTTTCATAATAATATCCCTTTGAAGTTGCTGATGAAACCTCAAATTATAGTTGGGCCCTAAAGGGGTGTTGTTGCTCCCATGTGATGCTTATCATGAGGTCTATGTGTTTAATGCTTGGTAGCTGATATTGGCCAGTATTCTGGTATTGAAGAGCATTGAGTCTAGCCTGTGTGTGTGTGTGTGTGTGTGTGTGTGTGTGTGTGTGTGTGTGTGTGTGTGTGTGTGTGTGTGTGTGTGTGTGTGTGTGTGTGTGTGTGTGTGTTGTCTGTCTGTGTGTGTGTTATTCTGTGTAAGCTTGTGAGTGTGTGGTGTGTGTGTGGTATACAATGTATGTTTGTGGTAGAATGTATGTTTTGCTTTGTTTGCAGTGTGGGCAGACAGCAACATACCACTTTTGCAGACAAGCTACCCTGTGATGTTGGTGTGTGTGTGTGTGTATGTTTGTGTGTTTTATATATGTACATATGAAATGTTCTATACAAAAATGGGTCTTGTGGATTTTATTTTATAACATAAAAGTTAAATCGATATATCTTCAGAAATATTGACGCTATAGGGTTGTTATTTGTAACACAGGATTCCACACTATTACTATATGTGAAGATCCATTTTGGTGTCTTACACATGCGGGGTACCGACGTTTCAAGGTCCGATACCCCGTAGGGTTCAAAACGGCCACATCTTCAGGTAGGAGTGTCCAAATCGGTTCGAAATAGGTACCCATGTAGAAGGGTCCTACCGCTATTGATTTGTTCTGTTCGTTAATTTTTGCTTTATCCGTTATGGAGATACAAGTGAGCAAAGAAATTGCATATTTCCCGGGCGTTACGCGCCATTAACGTATTACGACTGGCTTCGAGGACGTCCTCGTAATACGTTAATGGCGCGTAACGCCCGGGAAATGTGCAATTTCTTTGCACACTTGTATCTCCATAACGGATAAAGCAAACATTAACGAACAGAACAAATCAATAACGGTGGGACCTTTCTACGTAGGTACCTATTTCGAACCGATTTGGACACTCCTACCTGAAGATGTGGCCGTTTTGAACCCTACGGAGTATCGGACCTTGAAACGTCGGTACCCCGCATGTGTAAGACACCACAATGGATTTTCACATATAGTAATGGTGTGGTATGTTGTGTTAAAAATAGGAACCTGATAGCGTTAATATTTCGGAAGATATGGGACAGTTCACAAGAAAATTGCACCACTCATATATTATAAAAATGTTATAAAAATGCATCACGTTTGCATCGCTATAACTTCCCAACGATTAATGCTATCGACATCCTATTTTCACCACTTCATACTACACCATTTCTCTACAGTAAAATGCATTTTGGAGTCTTGGACTATATCCGTGCCGACATTCCTACATGCGATACCCCCTGGGGTTCAAAACTACCATATCTTCGTGTAGGAGTAATCAAATCGCTTCAAATTCGGTTTGTAGGTGGAGAGGTCCTATATCTATCTATTTGTTCTGTTCGTTAATTTTTATGCAATCCGTTACGGAGATACTGTTGAACAAACTACGTGCACATTTTCGCGCTCGTTTCGCGCCAATGATTTGGGCAAAATGCGCTCCGCTCAATGTATGGGGAGGCGGGGATTATTACATTGGCGCGAATCAAGCGGGAAAACGTGCACGTAGTTTATTCAACTATATCTCCGTAACAGATAAATTAACAAACAGAACAAATCGATAGGTATAGGACCTCTCTACCTACATACCGAATTTGAAGCGATTTGACCGCTCCTACACGAAGATATGGTAGTTTTGAACCCCAGGGGGTATCGCACGTAGGAACGTCGGCACGGATATAGTCCAAGACTCCAAAATGCATTTTACTGTAGAGAAATGGTGTAGTATGAAGTGGTGAAAATAGGATGTCGATAGCGTTAATCGTTGGGAAGTTATAGCGATGCAAACGTGATGCATTTTTATAACATTTTTATAATATATGAGTGGTGCAATTTTCTCGTGAACTGTCCCATATATCGATTTAAATTTTATGTTATAAAATAAAATCCACAAGACCCATTTTCGTATAGAACGTTCCATATGTCTAGGACAGGTTGCTTAGACTTTACATAATTATATCAGTTTGAATTTCCTAATGAAACCTCAAATTATTATTGGGAGTGGTTGCTCCCATGTGATGCTCATCTTTGAGGTGTATGTTTTGAAAGCTTAGTAGCTGATGGTGGCCAGACTAGTGGGTATTTTGGTGTTGAGTCTAGCCTTTGTGTGTGTGTGTATGAGTGTGTGAGGTATGTGTTAGTGAGGGTGTGTGTGGTTGTGTCATACATTTGGCATAAACGTGTAGTGTTTGATGCTTTTGTCATGTTGTTCTTTAACCTTTAATCTAATTTCATCCTTAATTCAGGATGGAAATCCTGAATTAAGGATGACTTTACGCCGCTCGTATCGACATAAATTCGAACGGTAATGCTGATTTTTTTGTTGATATTTAGCTTCTGTAGGCTTTCATCTAAACAGCGCTATCCATTTTAGTCATTCAAATCTTTATTTCTTTTAGAAAAAACAATGTTTAGGCTTAGTTTACTTTTTCGTTCTCCGCGGTTACCATCAAAGTCGGGTATAAGGTTGAGGAAAGAGCAGGAAGCTTACTTTCAAGATAGAAACTGTTACTAAGATCTGTAAGGAGAGCCATATAAGCAAAGTAAACAATATGGGACACAGGAGGTACGAGCATCGAATTAACTCAAGGCGGACTAAGCAAAGCGAGTCAGAGCGGGTGGTACGATGGTTAGCCTCTGCAAAATAAAAATAAAAAAGCATTTCTGTCATTGAGAGCGATGTAGAAATGCCTGGCATTGGTAGAAATGCTGTCACCAGTACTGTTGGGACATAAAAAGAAGGGACGGATGCTCGGACAGTGATAATAAGTTACGCTTTTCTATTATTTTGTGTACAAGTTTCATAAAAATACAACTTTTACCAAGAGTCTGGAGGTGCTACCACCAATAAGTAGTGAAAAGGAGTAAAATTGATATGTTCAATGCTCTTTGTAAGCATTACAAACTATAAATTGCTAATCATTTAATTTACGTACGCTGGAGCAACGAACGTGCTTATGCATCCTTGAAGTTTGGGCAGCTTTCTAGATGATAAAAATTATTCCATGCTATAGAATGTGTGCACCATTGTTGAAACAAACAGCTTTTATGTTTTAATGATTTTAATTTTCACTGCAATGGTTGTTATAAACGGCAGAACTCACCATCCTGAATTCAGGATTTTACCGATCCTGAATTCAGGATCGTTTCACGCAGATTAAAGGTTAATACATGTATATGCAGTGTATATGTGTTATTGCATGTATTTCATACCTACCATGTATGTATGGCAACCCAACTAGTGGCAGCTCTTCGCTCGTACTCAGACTTACGTACGTTAGCGATTATTGCATCAACTACATATACGTGTACGCCCAAATAAGTATGCATAATATCAGTATCAGTCTGTATCCATTCGTTGTCTTATACGAAGTAAGAGATCAGGTTTGTTGCCACTTTTCTTCAGATTGTAGTGGATTAAGTAGGCCTGTAGCTCTTGTTTATTCCACTTTGATAGGTCTTTCTGCATATTACAATCACTGAAACACACCTTAGCCTTCTTCCTCCCAGAAACACCTGCATTACTCAAAGGTCTTCCGCGCTTGTAACTACCAGCAGATGACGCCTGTGGTTTGCTGCCAATACTTTTCTACACTGCAAGTTTTTTCCTGAAAGTGGCAGCTTACTAAGTCTAATGGTCTTCTACAATTGCTATCTGTCATAGACACCAGCAGCTGAGATCTTTACTTTGCCGAGTTCTTTGTTTTCTCCTGCTCTCCAGCCATTCATAGATTACACTTTTTACCTTTGCGGGGTGTTCGGGGTGCATGTTTTTCTTCGTGTGGGCCGAACCAGCAAAATAGTTCAGCTCAAACGTTGCATATGGGGGTGTGTCATCATAATCTAAAAACATGCTTGCAGTTTGGTCAATAGCACCAAGCAGTGATAGAGAAGTCCATCATGGCAACGGGAGGGACTTCTTGATGGACAGTCACGGTGTCTCCATGCATAACTTAGACCTTACGGCTGCATGGTTCAGGCTGCTCTATGGATGCTTTTCTCGGTCGACCGCGCTTGCGATTTTGGCATTTACAACACTTGGTGCAATAGTAACCTGCATTGCACTTGTCACACACTGGCTTTCTGTGTTTATCATAGCACGAAAGTGGCATACCGAACGAGTAGTATATGTGCGCATTGTGTGATTAGTCTCATTCCCAGACACTAGTCTGTATACATTTCGCAAGAAACATTGCGTCATGTTGTCTGGGAACGAGACTAAAGCGATGGTCCGGGGACCGACGTTCACACTACAGCTGCAAGTTATCACAGAAAGTGGCTAAGTACGAGCTTGATACTACCTGGGTCCTTTGTTTATGCAAAATGAAGTCTCGTGGGCAAGCCAGATTCAAATACAATGGCCTAGGATAAAAGTGTTCTACGCAATGTTTTACCGCAACTAAAAACGGGAACGATTCCACTATAGATCAGTATGGCTTATTACTGGAAATAGATACAAACTTAGGAATTGCTCGTGACAGCTCAGCGACAGATTAGCTTTCTAATGATATATTTTATATAGCAAATGGAATCAATGAGACTAATTTTCTGAATATTGAGTTCGACGAAAAAAGTCGTCTAATTTCATGGACAAGGTGTTAAGTTACATTCAAAACTCCGTGTACATGTGCTGATTATATGAAATATGAAAATCTGTGTTTCTATCCTCCATTGCTGTCATAAGCTATTATGTACCAAATTCTGTTATTGGATAATTATCTTAATTTGTTTATTTTAAGGTTAATAATGCATAATTTGCCTTCATGTAGCGTAAGTATTATGATCTTCGTCTACTGTAGATGTCAACACCAGAATCTGCATTGCGTACTATCACACTGAGAACATGTCGGGTGATACAACAACTATTTTTACAGAACGAACCATGTCATACCCATGATGCAATCATCCTACAGTGTGAACTGCTTTACAGGTACACATGTGCATGCACATTTTTATTTTTATTGTAGCTGCAGTGAGTTTTTCATACTATATTGTAAGTAACACATGCTAAACTTCTCGTGGTTCATTATACCAGCATCACATGCAGTTACTTTCATTTCTTATTGCCCTTGCAGTCATAATGCTGCTTGCTCGTGTTGTCACTATGCGCACCTGATACCAATAAACTATTGTCTTACAGTATTGTTTTTGTGGCTACATGTACATATATGAATATGACAGATTTTAACAATGTACTTGACATGCATGTATGTTTTTCGAAGGTCTGGTTTTTACAGTACATTGGTTGCTGCTTTTAACTACCAGTATTCACATTGTTAGCAAAGCTGTTTGATTGTACTGAACCACTGCCTTAGTTTAACAGCTGAACGATGTAGTTTAGAAGGAGAAGTGTCACAGGATACAACACATACATGTACATTACATGTAATATTTGTGCATAGCATTTATATTAAATGCCAGGGAAAAAGATTGCCTAACATTTTTTCACCATACCTACAGTAGTGGTCACAAAAAAGTTTACGTTTTTTATTATGCCGTTGCCGTCGCACGGTCGTTAGAAATAAACGGCACGTTGGTCTAACGGTATGGCACGGTAACGCTATTATTTCTCACTCACTTATCACATTTGTCACGTAACGCCGTTACACTTAATGGTGTGTTAATTAAATACCGTTGTCTCGTCATCCGCCTTCATCTGGTCATCGACGATAGCTTTTACCACTTCCATCACTTTGGATAATCGCCCACTTCCTTGTTACCGACTCAAAATGCTTTATGAATTCGTGAATCGAAGCCATCATTCCTTCTTGAAATAGGCATTTTCCAATCTCTGGTGTCTTCAGACCCTTCCGATGAAAGAAAACTATCCAAACCTTCTTATACGTGGAGAACACCATTTTCTATTGCTCTGACTGCGCACGTGGCTAACAGCCGTGTAATATGGCTTTAAAATGGCACAGCGGTCTTTAAACCGTGTACAAAATGGCGTTTATTGATAGGCGTTAAAATGCACGGAGTTCGTTGTCACATAGTGACATAAGTTATTTTAAACGTCACAGTAACGGAACGGCCATGAACGGTAACGTTATAACCGTGCGACGCCAACGGCATAATAAAAAACGTAAACTTTTTTGTGACCGCTACTGTAGGTTGTCTCATACCCATATAGACCTAAATGTATGAGATAGGCTCTGCTTTTCTAGTTCAGAATGCTATTGGAAAGTAAAATTTTGTCACACAAGCTCTTGATTCTGATTGATCAGAGCACCAACCTGAACCAGTATAACTTTTCTCCACATATTGGGCAGACTATTATAAATCATTATGGGACATTCTGATGGAATGTTTGGGGCTTGCATAACTTTTAGGGGCTACTGTATGTCATTGGAGTGTATCAAACCTATTAATTATTTGATTGACTCAGAATTTGTGTCGCTGTCTATTAATTATTTATTATTTGCCGTAACATTCCAAAATTGGCCTGACACAATGTCAGTCCATTACAGTATTTGGCCCAACATGGTAAGAAATTGGTCGGACATGGTCATAGAGCATTGCAAACAATCTGTGCTGCATATAAATGAATAGTGCAAAGAAGAATGAACACATGCATAATAGCCGATTGGAAGTGGAAGACATCAATTGGCATCTAGCATTAATTTAATCAAAACGTGGCAAACGCCAATTGATGTCTGCCATGTTTGGATTAATGGTCAGATGCCAATTGGTGTCTGAACATTTGGCGTCCTGTGGAAGGCTCGTTGCTTGTGCATTTCAGTTGTCACGTGGTCCTTCAAAAAAAGTTTGATAAATGCAGTTTGTTAACTCTTTCGTGGCAAAGCCAATTATATTACTGTACACATGTAGTGCAAAATAAGCATTGTGCGTTGCAGGTAAATGGTTAGCAAACAACTTGCACTATCTGACCAGGAAACAACTGATCAATATGTTGTAGACTACAAAGTGTTAACTGTTTAGATAAACAGAGTGGCTTTAGTATAGCACCTGCGGCGCAATATTGCTCTGTTTCCCGTGAAAGAGTTATACCTATGCTCAAAATGGTGCACTAACAAGTAGAAATGTTGTTCACTACCTTGATTAGGATCCATATTTTTAACAACTAAGATGGTTCTTAGACGATGGACCAGAGGAGAATCAGCTGCTTGCTTCATTATTGGTGCGGACATCATTACTGAGCATGCACAAAATCGCCTGGACAAGTTACAAAATTGATAGGAAATGTCCGATGTCTGTTATCCGCTACACTGGTATGGACAGACCAGTTTCTTATTACGGGCAGGTTCCAGCTTCCAGTCCATGTAATAATAAGTAGTCCTTGATCAAAAAGGAAAAGATGCACATCATTTATTAAATCAATGAAGGACAATCATTAGGTACTGGACTCCTCTACCAGATTTGAAGTGATTTGAATATTCCTGCAGAAAAGTGGATTTCAATCCCCATGAAGTTGAAATACTAGTTCAAAACGTCAAGTTTCTTTAACCCTTGAAATGCGGTGGACGACTTTAGTTGCCAAACAATTGCGTAGTGCAAATGGTGACTTCAGTTGAAAAGCAGGATTAGCTAACAAAAAACACACTTACGTGGTAATTATAGCTGCCACGATAGTTACAGATTGAAATGTGATGTTAACTTCGTTGTCGCCCATCTTCGAAATGGGAAGCGCTACGGAAAGCTCGTTTCAAACCTCCGAATCCGTGCTACAAAAAACCGACAAAGTGATGTCAGTGTTATTGCCACGTTGAAAGCGGGATGATTAGCTGCATAGTACCCAAGTACACTACTCAAGATTACAAAAATGCAGGAAATACGCTCACTGTTATGGAATAACTCCGGATGTACGCTTGCCTGTGTCATACAATGCACATTTGATGATTGAAGGTTTGTTACAATGGTGCAGATGGACTTTAAACATGCCAATCAACTTGAAATAAGCATTGGTAACCTACATTGCTAAGTTAGGCAACATCAGATGTGTCGCTCTAGAAACAAGGCAATTCACACAGTTATAATTTCAAAAAACATTGGCAATTAAATTAGTTATGAATAATTAAATGTCACAGTTGAAGTGTTAACCATATCCATATAGAAGAAATATTGTATTATAAAGTCTATAGCATTTACTATTTAGATGTTATAGTGATTCTCAGATACAAAGTGTTCCATGGAAAATTGCTTATATATTATAATACTATTTTCAGCACTCTGTACTACACCATTTCTCTATGGTAAAATATCTTGCTCTAGCTCCATGCGAGCTAGCATGTTCTTGCTCTATTTAATTATTTCAATCCTTTAGTTTTGCGCATATCGTTGAACAACATATTTCCTGGTTGAGTCATTTGAATTACTTAGTAATTTATTCAACATTAGAAGTAATATAATCACTATTGTGAATCAATGGGGTCACTAAATGAATGATGTCACTCAACTAACGATGGATTGATTGAGGGAGTGGCAGGCAGGGCATGGGTGAGGGAGTCAGTGTATGAGTAAGTGCAGTATGTTTTGTCAAGTAAGCTATAGCCCTTGGCAAATGGATCTGACTTTTATTTTTTTAAGTTCGAATTTGATGGATTTTAGTTGCCAGAAGGTGTCACGATTTTACTTTCATTTTAATAAATGTATCCATCTAATTTTAGGTGCCTGATTGCTGCTGGTGCACATACTGTTGCTGATTTAGTTGCTGAAGGGCTAGTTATGTTAGCTGCTGCTGATAGCGATGCTGAAAATGCTACAATCCATGTTGCGGTGATGAGAACTGGAGATAGAGGGAGACCAAAATTTTTACTTAATACCAGTCAGCTTGCCGATATGTTGCAATTGCATTTTAAGGTTCCACATATTGCAAGGCTCTTTGGTGTCTCAGTGCGCACAATCAGACGTAGGATGAAAGATGCTGGGTTGTATGTTTCAGATTTGTATTGTACATTATCAGATGCACAGCTTGATGAAGTTGTAAGGAATGTATTTCAACAATTTCCAAACTCTGGATATCGTATGATGGCAGGCCACTTGCGGCATCTTAATATTCATGTGCAGCAACTGAGAATCAGGGATAGCCTTCACCGCATTTCACCTGCCAGTCTTGCTGTCAGGTGGAATGAAACAATTGTTAGGCGTGTTTATTCTGTCCGTTCCCCACTTGCTTTGTGGCATATTGATGGTAACCATAAATTAATAAGGTATTATTGTGATAGAATTGATTAAAAATGTCTTAACATGTATTGTCGTTTGGTATCTATTAATCTAGAGGCATGAATAATTCTTATTGAGTATAATCTATAACCACTATTGTGTGTATGCATACATGTAATGTACTCCACCCTTTTTAGGTTTGTACATGCCATAATATATGACTGTATCAGTTTGAAGAACATTTTCTGATCACTGCTCTGAAGAAACATTGTTAAATTTATTTTACAACCTTACAGTTCCTAGATGTATGCACATGTACATAAGGGTTTTCAGTACTGGTTTTTATATTAATCCCACTTTCTGCATTTCTGAAGGTGCTTTGCGCTTTGCAGTAATTAAAGAAGAGAATTATACAATATAAATGTTTTGGAACGCTAGCTGATCATTCTGATTTAGGTTGCTCTAGATTATCAATGCTTCATCAAAAATTGAGATAAAAGGAGTCTTTAGAAGCGAGTTCAGTAAACGTTATTCAAACTGAAGTTGTTTACCTAATTATCGTTTAATAACTATGTACAGTAAATATATATACACAAAACTAATCTCAATTTGTTTTTATACCTATGAAATGCATACATATAGGTGGCGATTGGTTATTCATGGTGGCATTGATGGATATAGCCGAATACCTGTTTTTCTCAGTTGCAGTTCCAACAATGAGTCACAGACAGTGCTGAACCTGTTCATTAGTGCTATAGAACATTATGGGTTACCACGACGTGTTCGATCAGACCAGGGCAGAGAGAATACTGCTGTTGCTTGGTTCATGTTGACCCATCCTCAGCGAGGACCAAATAGGGGGTCAATGCTAGTTGGCAAAAGTGTTCACAACCAACGTATAGAACGGTTGTGGAGAGATGTTTATGTTGGTGTAATAAAATTCTATCATGACCTTTTCTTGTACATGGAGGCAATAGGTGTGTTGGATCCAGATGATGAGACTCACCTCTTCTGCCTCCATTTTGTTTATATTCCACGCATCAATAACCATCTTGAACAGTGGACAGGGGCATGGATAAACCACTCTATTCGTACAGCAGACAACTTAAGCCCTCTGCAGCTGTGGATGGAAGGGATTTTACAGGCAAATGAAGATGTCAGCAATGTTGATGAGGTAATGCTGTAATAGCTGTTTAAGAGGTAATAAAAGTTGCATTGTTCAGCTGGTGCTTGCTCATAATACAGAAGCTGTCAAGTAATACAGACATAATGTATAATGTGTACAAAACAATTTGCCTGTCAAGCAGTGAGAGCTATTTGTTCAGTATTTAACATTCTAAGTTAATCTTGGTATTTCACATTCCAATAAAATTACATTCTAGTGCTCAGTAAACACCTATGCATCAGCCTCACTTTTTTAGCACCCCTAATGACATACGCCTTAGCCACCTCACCATATGTATGCTAATTGGATGGTAGGAAAGCAGCCCTAGCAATATGTGAGGGCAGTGTCCCAATACACTGTGACATTCATTCAAGATTCATTTCTACTTTGTGATTATACATGTATTTATTTTTTAATACATTTGAAACTTATTGACATTTATATATCGTATGGTGTTTCTATATTTATGTATTGTATAATAAATATTAAGATATTCTCTAACCTACCATTCATTTTTTAATGGTGCACAAATGTTGTCTTTCAGTTATATGGCATAGATTATGAAGGTCCTCTGCCAGAGGTGGAGGAAGATGGAGATGTCAGTGTACCGACGATTTCAACAAGCATTACAGAGGATGAATTTGAAGACCTGTGTTTAATGATAGACCCAATGGCTACGAGTCATAATTATGGAATTGACATTTATTTAGAAGTTCTGCACTATGTTTCCCAGTGACTGTACTCTGTCATTTTATGATAGGTTTAGAATGCTTGATTTGCACACAAAGTTACTGTCAGTTGTTTAAATTGCGTGATTGCAAGTAGTTCTGAGATTACGTCATGCAAACTAAATTAACCGTGATGAAAATATATTCCGTCAGAAATAATTTTACCGTTAAAAGTTCTGCGGTTCACCCTCACGAGTTCCGCGAGGTAGGTCATGAAACATTTCACTCTCACGAGTTCCGCGAGGTACGTCATGAAAAATTTCACCCTCACGAGTTCCGCGAGGTACGTCATGAAAAATTTCACCCTCACGAGTTCCGCGAGGTACCTCATAAAAAATTTCACCCTCACGAGTTCCGCGAGGTACCTCATAAAAAATTTCACCCTCACGAGTTCCGCGAGGTACCTCATAAAAAATTTCACCCTCACGAGTTCCGCGAGGTACCTCATAAAAAATTTCACCCTCACGAGTTCCGCGAGGTACCTCATAAAAAATTTCACCCTCACGAGTTCCGCGAGGTACCTCATAAAAAATTTCACCCTCACGAGTTCCGCGAGGTACCTCATAAAAAATTTCACCCTCACGAGTTCCGCGAGGTACCTCATAAAAAATTTCACCCTCACGAGTCCCGCGAGGTACCTCATAAAAAATTTCACCCTCATGAGTTCCGCGAGGTAATTTTGGCACGATTAACGAGGTATGTCACGAAAAATTTCCCCCTCATAAAAAATTTCTATTTTTGGCACGGATTCCACACCATATGTAGCTGTCCTTTCATCTTATTATTCATACGGTGTTGTACCGTAAATACCTTTGGTTCTAAATAATATTATTCATTGGTTTACAGCGCTTTTAAACATGATCGCATTCGTTCTTCTTCTGGCTGCGCTACCGGGCCTAGCGCGTTCATCACTTCAACGTGAGTTCTACTCCCTCGTGTTTCATTTTTTCTCATGTCCTTCCTGTGGGGGGTAGGGGAGTGTTTGTTTACATGGGTGTGGTTTTTATACGCTTAGTCTTGCAGCCCATCTCTGTATGTTCATGTGTATTTTGTATATGTGCTGTGTACTTGCGTTAGTGGTTCCCTCCTTGTGTGTGTGTGTGTGTGTGTGTGTGTGTGTGTGTGTGCTTGTGTGTGTGCGTTACGTGTGTGAGGGAGTCTATTATAGAGAGCCTAATTCACCCATGCGCTGAGTCATTAGCTACTCCTGGCCATTAATCATGACGAACTTTTCACTTTTCCTACGTGCATGATATATGCTGCCAGCTTATTGATAACACTGACTGTGGTACAGTTTGTGTTTTTATGTGAAGTTGCATTGATGCGGTGCTTGCAAAAATAAAGCACACGCACACACACAACACACACACACAACACACCACACGTACAACACACGCACACACACACACACACACACACACACACAGAAGCTGCCAACAAGTACAATAGGTTAGTATAGTCTGTGAAATCGTATTGCCTAGGGATGGCAGATTGGCAAGTGTCGGATTTTGTATCCATGACACGGCAGGAGAGTGAGTGAGTGTTTGTGTGTGTGTATTTGTGTGTGTTTGTGTGTATGTGTGTGTGTGTGTGCATGTGCGTTAGTGTGTATGTGTTTGTGTTGTGTTTGTTTATATGGTAAGTGTGTGTGTATGTGTTCCTATTGCTTTTTTACAACCAGTTTTTTAGGTGTGATGAAGCACTCAAATACGATACGTACATGCACATGTATGCACTGTTCTGCCTAGTCTTATGGGAAGGCTATAGATGCTATCTGTTAGGCCAGGGCAATGGGCACATACATGTAATAGATTTGACAGGCAGCTGTGCATAATAGAGCCATGTATATGCATGAAAGTTCGGCCAAAAAGAATTTGATAGCTGCCATTCAAGATAAATATGTGTATAGTGATCAGCTGCCTAAAAGAACGCAGATGTAATGAAATTTCATGTGTAACCATTGGTGCTGTGCCCGTAATCTTATACGATTCATCACACAAATGGCGGTTTTAAGATGAATATATTACATTACTAAGGCAGCAATTGACTTTTAGGTGGGCATTGCCCGGGCCTCAGAAATAGAGGCAAGGTCTCATAGGAATGGCAAGACACTGCACCTTATCTATAACTAGCTGCGTACGTGTGTGTTAGTTTATGGAAAAGCATTTGGCCGGCCTTGTGCACATACCAGTTTGTGTACTTACAGGGATACCATGATATGTAACTGTCGTTTAGGGCACAGCAAGGCTTCTACCTACGGGGTATATTTGTTTAGTGCGTAATTTATGAGTCTTGTTTGCGGTGCACTTACAATATGATCCATCCTGGTCATGTAGCCATTGTGGTCGATGTTGATCTGTCCCCTGGCTTGGTCTCTGTCTCTTTGGGATGCCCACTGGAATTGGAGTGTTATGGTGCGGGAACAGCAATTCAATGGACCAAGTTTCCATCATCTGCACCACTTGGCAACACCACAAATACTCAAGTCACAGTGAGTCAATGGGAAGTGGGCGTTTATTAGATTGAGTGAGCATCCTGAGTTTAATGGATGCCTTTTGAGTTCTGGATGCAAACTGTGGTGGTGATGGTGGTAGTTGAGGTGGTGGTGAAGGTGGTAGTTGAGGTGGTGGTGAAGGTGGTAGTTGAGGGTGGTGGTGAAGGTGGTAGTTGAGGTGGTGGTGATGGTAGTGGTGGTGATGGTGGTAGTTGAGGTGGTGGTGAAGGTAGTAGTTGAGGTGATGGTGATGGTGGTAGTGAGATGGTGGTGACGGTGGTAGTTGAGGTGGTGGTGCAGGTGGTAGTTGCGCTGGTGGTGCCGGTGGTCGGTGCGGTGGTTGGTGCTGGTGGTCGTTGCGGTGGTGCTGCTGGTTGTCGTTGCGCTGGTGGTGCCGGTGGTCGTTGCGGTGGTGGTGCTGGTGGTCGTTGCGGTGGTGGTGCCGGTGGTCGTTGCGGTGGTGGTGCCCGGTGGTCGTTGCGGTGGTGCTGCTGGTGGTCGTTGCGGTGGTGCTGCTGGTTGTCGTTGCGCTGGTGGGCGGTGGTCGTTGCGGTGGTGGTGCTGGTGGTCGTTGCGGTGGTGGTGCCGGTGGTCGTTGCGGTGAGTGGTGCCGGTGGTCGTTGCGGTGGTGCTGCTGGTGGTCGTTGCGGTGGTGCTGCTGGTGGTCGTTGCGGTGGTGGTGCCGGTGGTCGTTGCGGTGGTGGTGCTGGTGGTCGTGCGGTGGTGGTGCCGGTGGTCGTTGCGGTGGTGGTGCTGGTGGTCGGTGCGGTGGTGGTGCTGGTCGTCGTTGCGGTGGTGGTGCTGGTGGTCGGTGCGGTGGTGGTGCCGGTGGTCGTTGCGGTGGTGGTGCTGGTGGTCGTTGCGGTGGTGGTGCCGGTGGTTCGTATGAGCTGGTGGTGCTGCTGGTCTTTGCGGTGGGGTGGGCGGGGGGTCGTTGCGGTGGGGGTAGCCGGTGGTCGTTGCGGGGTGGTGCCTGGTGGTCGGTGCGGTTGAGTGGTGCCAGGTGGTAGTTGCGCTGGTGGTGCCTGTGGTCGGTGCGGTGGTGGTGCTGGTCCGTCTTGCGGTCTGGTGCCGGTGGTCGTTGCGGATGGGGTGGTCTGGTGGTCGTTGCGGTGGGTGGTGCCCGGTGGTCGTTAGCGGTGGTCTGCCTTGTGGGTCGGTGCAGGTGGTGGTTGCCGGTGGTCGTGGCGGTGGTGGTGCTGGTGGTCGTTGCGCTGGGGGTGCCGGTGGTCGTGCGGTGGTGCTGCAGGTGGCTTTGCGGTGGTGGTGCCGGTGGTCGTTGCGGTGGTGGTCGTTGCGGTGGTGGTCGTTGCGGTGGTTGGTGCTGGTGGTCGTTGAAGTGTGGTAGCTGTAGTGGTGAAGGTGGTAGTTGAGATGGTGGTGCTGGTGGTAGTTTGACGTCGTATGTGTCAGAGTGGTGTGGCGTGAGTGTTGTGTGTCAGTGGTGTGTTGTGTGTCAGTGTGTGTGTGTGTGTGTGCTTGCATGTGTGTTTGCATGAGTGTTTGCATGTGTGTATAGGTGTTGCATGTGTTTAACATGTGTGTTGCATATGTGTGTCTGTGGTGTAGTTTTGTGCATTTGAATATTCGTGTGTGGGTGTGTTAATGTGTCCTGTGCTTGCACATGGACATTTTTCTGCCAATTGTGCAATGTATAGCAAAAGGAGTGTCCGGTGTTCAAACGTGCCATTTGGTTGTGTGGGTGTGGCCATGCTTGTAACGCTCATACTCTTCTCGGTTTGTATCTCCTGCATGCATGTGTGTGCACAAAGGAATAATCTCTGCTCTGGTGAAAGTGCCATTTTTTGATACCTCAATTCAGAAATCCTACGCCATGAACAAATGGACAACGTTTCTCATTTTCCCATACTTCACGGAAAGCCTTAAAGGATTCTATTCGTGCCAGATATTTGCCGCTGTGTCGAACTCAATGAGCGTGCAATTGCAGTTTGATCCAAGTAAGCATCGAGTGGCATCTATGTAGCCCAAGTGCTGTGTGTGCACAACCCAACAACTGGTGTGTCATTAGTTTTGAAGCCCCTTCATCATTAGATTTAACTTTAAATAAACTTTATCTTGAGGGAGGTAATGGTGTGGGGTGTTGTGGGTCCATATATATAGTGGAGGCGTATGCTGTTCCAAAGTTTGGCTCATTTTCTCGTGTGGTGTTTGGTGCACATGTGTCACTGGTACTGTAGGGTACATGGAGTGTCCCATCACACTCATATATAACCATCGTTTAGTGTCCTGCATTCTCATTGTGTGTTTCTCCAGGATTCGACTGTGTGTATGAATTTATACATATCTGGATTTATGTGTGTATGACAGAGATGTCAGCTGTCAATACTATGTAACGTAGTACAGTGAGTGACATTAGGTCAGATAGCACAGACGTGGATATAATAATTGCAGGTGCACATCACTGTGTACAGAACAGATCTGGTTGTTTTTTAAGTATCGTCCTAACGGACTTTCCTAAATCACTTGAGATGTATATAAGATACGGGGAAAGAGGAAGAGCGTGGGGGAAAGCTTTCTGTTTCTATCATCAAGGCACACAACAACTAACACCTTCAAGGCTTTAAATAGTAAAAATCTCAAAGGCTTAAAAACAATCCTGGCGTTGGTACAGACCTCGTGATATGCATAAACACACCATCGCCTTGCCTCTTCAGCAAGCGGATTCGTCAGTTTGAATGTTTGTGTGACTGGCGTTGCCAGAAGACCTTTTGTGCATTGGTGTTTTTATCCAGTTTGTCATATACATGTACATATCATTTGACAAGAACACTGTTTCATATGTGTATTGTTTTAAATGGAGTATTCCATTTCCAACTTTATGTTCAGGTGTTTTGTGACCACAGCAGCATTCATCACCAAACCTTTTGATTGACTGGTTAACCGTACATCTCAAACATTGCTGCAATTTATGCCCATTCAAATCCTTTCATCCCTGCTTCGAAGATAATGATGCTTAGTTTATTATTGTAGGGAGGCATATCATAGTACATGCACATATGGTAGTGTGATGTTCAGTCTTGTTGACTTGCTGTACAAAATGATGTGCTGGCATGCAATCTGAAGTTGTTACTGGCTATTCTAAATAATGCACACTGTATTATGTATACATTTCTATATGATGTAGCTTGGTTTGATGACGAAGAAAGTGTCTGGTGTTTTGGGGCAGGAGGAATAGTGGTTATTGGGGGGTGTGGCCACTGTTCTATTGGTACCATCTCTACATTACAGATCCTATTCAGATTCTGAATATTCCAGATTTGAACATTTCCCAGTACACTGTGGGCGACGCCCTCACAGTTGGTTGCCAGGTGACCACCTGTGCGTCACAGGTCACCCTGACGATATCGCCATCTTTAGCGGTCCAGCAAGCGTCCATCACCTACATGAACACAGGGGAGAACAAGGTACAGAACTTTGTGCTCGCAGTCAATAAGAACTTGGCTGGGACCTACGTGTTGTCTGCCGAAGGCAAATTTAGCGATGGATCTGTTTTTTCGGCATCGCAGGTGTTTAACATCATAGGTTAGTGGTAAACTGCCTTGTCTTCTTGCCTCCCTCACCCTCCCCCTCGCAAAAATGATAAAATTATGCACACTTGTGTGTACTGTACACTTGACATGTGCACACATGCATCTTCACAACACACACACACACACATATACACACACACACAGTAATCTCACGCAAACCAACTGTGCATGCGAACACTGGTGTGCACACACGTTATCTGAACCCAGCACTATATCCTCATTTAATTCTCTTCAGGGACTCCTATGCCACAAGTGACCACGCCCTCAACAGCTACCCCATCCAAGGGTGGTAGCCCTGCATCGGTGGCCAGTATGGCAGTCCAGCTGTTCTCGTTTATACTAACAGTAACCTTAGCCGCCCTGCTCTCAGTCAAGGTGTAGAGGACCCTTTATGCCATCCCTCTAGCCAGAGGGCTTTTCGGGTATTTAGGGAATGTTTTTCATTATTGTATTTGTACGCTGATGTAGAGTTGTATCCACCAAAACTATGATGACAGGATTCTATTTGTTTTTGTTTTTCCTTTCATTCTAAATGTAACATGTTGAAATGTGTGAATCCTCTCCACAAATCCCCCGAATCACTAGTCCCCATCCCTGTTCCTGTAACCACAATAGCTTCAGCTCACGTAAGGTGTTTGGCAACAAGTTTGGTGCCATTGAGCCAAGGCATGTAGCTCCCTGCCACCTCCACTACCTATCTCAACCCCATCTTGTCAACTGGTGGAACTTGGGACAATGGTGGGGCCACTTGTACTGCTACTAAGCATCCAGTACAGTGTCTGTCCGCCAATGATGGCTGCATCAGCATCTGAAGTATCACAAGACACTGCCGGGATGCACTGAAACTTCTGAGGTGGCGAGAGCTCCATGGGAAAGAGATACACACTGCAACCTATCTCTGGAAGGAGGGAGGATGGATGGGTTGGAGGGAGGGAGGGAGTGAGGGAGGAGGAACTCTGAATTACAAACATCTGAATTCATCACTTTCTTTAAAAGAATCCCGAGAGATCACTTCTGTCTATACCACTCAGGCTATAGTTCCATTTAATGCCCTTACCTAGCTATTTGCCTACTGAAGATATATGAGCTGAGTATGCACATCGATATAAAAAGTGCTTTGTTTTCTGACCACTTCTGACCACTGGTAAGTGAGATTATTGGGTTGCGCATGCGTGTGGGGATTGTTTGGATGATTGTTGCGTCTGAATTCATCGCGTAGATCTTGGGTACAAAATATATGCCTTCCTATATCCCCTTCCCGGACATGTGGGGATTTGACACCGCTAATTAGGATTTGACAATAGGTGTAGCCGACCGTGGAAAATGAATTGTCATAAATCAGCGTGCTAGCAAAATATGGCGGCAAAACACATGATTATTTCCTTACACCCCTATCGGCGTGTCCTGCCCTGTACACATGATATTCAAACATTGCATGTACATGTACGGGACAAACATTTGTTCTCTCTTAAATGCCGTTTCTTCTACACACGCTATTTCGGGCAGCAGCGACTTTGCATGTCGGAGCGGCTAGAGAGTGACACCAAATAACCCACAAAGGCTAACATAGATTCTATGATTTTAGGTACGTCCCAGGGGGCGGGGCCGCACTTACCATTGGGACTCAAGAACATCTCAAACCGCTATAATTGAACACCAGGTACGTCTACTGGCAAATGTATGTTTTAAAAAGTCCATGCATGCTGTTACGTCTTGCGCGCATGCATGCAGGCATAGGTTCAAAGCTTCAAAACAGCAATACTAGCATTGAAACATGCACGGCACATTTTACAGCTAACAGGGTCAAACAAATCCTCAACAATATCAATTGGGAAACCTCCCAGCGACAGCTCATCTTGAGCGAACATTTGCCATAACCGTACAACACTTGTCTTGATGACAATGTTCCATTAAGGCTCCGCCTTTCGTCTGGAAGCTTGGTAAGGTCATTTCCACAAGACAGGCCGCCATAACTATTGCTAGAAAGTCTGGGGACTGTTATCTGGCATAAATCTGAAGCACATCAATCGGGTCCCCAGACTTAGCTGTGCTAGCTCAACATGATTGCATTCGCTCTTCTTTTGGCTGCGCTGCCGGGCCTAGCGCGTTCATCACTTCAACGTGAGTTTCACTCCATCTTTTTTTTTTTCCTCATGTCCTCCCTGTGTGTGTGTGTGTGTGTGTGTGTGTGTGTGTGTGTGTGTGTGTGTGTGTGTGTGTGTGTGTGTGTGTGTGTGTGTGTGTGTGTGTGTGTGTGTGTGTGTGTGTGTGTGTGTGTTGGGGGGAGGGTTTGCACGGGTGTGGGATTTTTTTTTTCCTTTAATACGCTTAGTCCGAGGCTTAGTCTTGTAGTGTATGTTCATGTTATCTTCTATATGTGCTGTGTACTTGCGTTAGTGTCCCTCTATGTATGCGTGTGTGCGTGTGTGTGCATGTGCGTGTGTCTATTATAGAGACTATTAATAATGACGAAATTTCTACGTGCATGATGTATGCTGCCAGCTTATAGATAACACTGACTGTGGTACAGTTTGTGTTTGTATTGTAGTTGCATTGATGCGGTGCTGTGAAAATAAAGCACACACGCACGCACACGTACAACACACACACACACACACACACACACACCACACACACACACACACACACACACACACACACACACACACACACACACACACACGCACACAGAAGCTGCCAACAAGTACAATAGGTTAGTTATACTGGATAGTCTGTGAAACCGTATTGCCTAGTGATGGCAGGTGTCGGATTTTGTAGAGACAGAGTGAGAGAGAGAGAGAGAGGAGGGGGGAGGGAGGGAGGGAGGAGAGAGAGAGGGGGGATGGGGAGGGAGGGGGAGGGGGAAGGGAGAGGGAGGGAGATGAAGGGGGAGAGGGGAGAGAGGAAGAGAGAGGGAGGGAGAGTATTTGTGTGTGTGTGTGTATATGTGTGCATGTGTGTGTATGTGGGAGCGTAGTGTGTATATGTTTGTGTTGTGTTTGTTTATGGTGTGTGTATGTGTTGTGTGTGAGTGTACTTGTGTGTGCTTTTTTTACAAGCAGTTTTGTAGGTGTGATGAAGCACTCAAATACGATACGTACATGCACATGTATGCACTGTTCTGCCTAGTCTTATGGGAAGGCTATAGATGCTATCTGTTAGGCCAGGGCAATGGGCACATAATAGATTGTTGACAGGCAGGTGTGCATAATAGAGCCATATATAGTGTGTGATAGCATCCTAGTGTATGCATGAAAGTTTGGACAAAAAGAATGATAGCTGCCATTCAAGATAAATATGTGTATAGTGATCAGCTGCCTAAACGCACGCAGATGTAATGAAATTTCGCGTGTAACCATTGGTGCTGTGCCCATAACTATTCATCACACAAATGGCGGTTTTAAGATGAGTATATTGCAGTACTAAGATAGCAATTGCCTTTTGGGAGGGCATTGCCCGGACCTCAGAAATAGAGGCAAGGCCTCATAGGAATGGCACCTGTGTGTGTTAGTTTATGGAAAAGCATTTGGCCGGCCAGCTTGTGCACATACTTGTGTACTTGCAGGGATACCATGGTATGCAACTATCGTTTAGGGCGCAGTGCGTAAGTCATGAGTTTTTATTTTTTGTTCTTTGCGGTGCACTTACGATATGATCCATCCTGGTCATGTAGCCATTGTGGTCGATGTTGATCTGTCCCCTGGCTTGGTCTCTGTCTCTTTGGGATGCCTACTGGAATTGGAGTGTTATGGTGCGGGAACAGCAATCCAATGGACCAAGTTTCCATCATCTGCACCACTTGGCAACACCACAAATACTAAAGTCACAGTGAGTCAATGAGAAGTGGGCGTTTATTAGATTGGGTGAGCATCCTGAGTTTAATGGATGCCCTTTTGAGTTCTGGATGCAAGCTGTGGTGGGAAGGTGTAGTTGAGGTGGTAGTGAGGTGGTAGTTGAGGTGTGGTGAAGGTGGAGTTGAGGTGGTGGTGAAGGTGGTAGTTGAGGTGGGGATGTGGTAGTTGATGGTGGTGATGGTGGTAGTTGAGGTGGTGGAGGGGTATGAGGTGGTGGTGGGGGGTAGTGAGGTGTGTGGTGGTGGTAAGGTGGTGGTGGTGGTAGTTGAGGTGGTGGTGAAGTGGTAGTTGAGTGGTGGTGAGGTGGTGAGGTGGTGTTGGTGAGTTGAGGGGTGGGGGTGGGTGGGGTTGTGGGTGGTTGAGTTGGTGGTGAAGGTGGTAGTTGGTGGTGATGTTGGTAGTGAGGTGGTGGTGACAGGTGTTAGGTGAGATGGTGGTAAGGTTGGTGTTGAGGTGGTGTGATGGTGGGGTAGTGAGGTGCTGGTTGAAGGTGGTAGGTTGAGATGGTGGTGATGGTGGTAGTTGACGGTGTGGTGAAGCGTGGTAATTTGGTGGTGGTGAAGGTGGTAGTTGAGTGGTGGTGCAAGGTGGGTAGTTGAGGTGGTGGTGATGGTGGTAGTTGAGGTGGTGGTGATGGTGGTTAGTTTGCAGTCGTATGTTTCCAGTGTGTGTGGCGTGTGTGGCGTGTGTGTGTGCTTGCATTGTGTTTTCATGAGTGTTTGCATGTGTGTATGTGTGTTGCATGTGTGTTGTTATGTGTGTTGCGTTAATGTGCGTGTGTATGTGTATGTTTTGTGCATTTGAATATTCGTGTGTGCGTGTGTTTAATGTGTCCTGTGCTTGCACATGGCAATTGTGCAATGCATAGCAAAAGGAGTGTCCAGTGTACAAACATGTCATTTGGTTTTGTGGGTGTGGCCATGCTTGTAACGCTCACTCTCGTCTCGGTTTGTATCTCCTGCATGCATGTGTGTGCACAAAAGAATAATCTCTGCTCTGGTGAAAGTGCCATTATTTGATACCTCAATTCAGAAATCCTACGCCATGAACAAATGGACAACGTTTCTCATTTTCCCATACTTCACGGAAAGCCTTAAAGGATTCTATTCGTGTCAGATATTTGCTGCTGTGTCGAACTCAATGAGCGTGCAATTGCAGTTTGATCCAAGTAAGCATCGAGTGGCATCTATGTAGCCCAAGTGCTGTGTGTGCACAACCCAACAACTGGTGTGTCATTAGTTTTGAAGCCCCTTCATCATTAGATTTAACTTTAAATAATCTTTATCTTGAGGGAGGTAATGGTGTGGGGTGTTGTGGGTCCATATATATAGTGGAGGCGTATGCTGTTCCAAAGTTTGGCTCATTTTCTCGTGTGGTGTTTGGTGCACATGTGTCACTGGTACAGTAGGGTACATGGAGTGTCCCATCACACTATATAACCATCGTTTAGTGTCCTACATTCTCATTATGTGTTTCTCCAGGATTCGACTGTGTGTATGAATTTATACATATCTGGATTTATGTGTGTATGACAGAGATGTCAGCTGTCAATACTATGTAACGTAGTACAGTGAGTGACATTAGGTCAGATAGCACAGACGTGGATATAATAATTGCAGGTGCACATCACTGTGTACAGAACAGACCTGGTTGTTTCTTAAGTATCGTCCTAACGTACTTGCAGTCCTAAATCACTTGAGATGTATATAAGATAAGGGGAAAGAGGAAGAGCGTGGGGGAAAGCTTTCTGTTTCTATCATCAAGGCACACAACAATTAACACCTTCACCTTCAAGGCTTTAAATAGTAATAATCTCAAAGGCTTTAAAACAATCCTGGCGTTGGTACAGACCTCGTGATATGCATAAACACACCATCGCCTTGCCTCTTCAGCAAGCGGATTCGTCAGTTTGCATGTTTGTGTGACTGGCGTTGCCAGAAGACCTTTGATTACTTATTTGTGCATTGGTGTTTTTATCCAGTTTGTCATATATACATGTACATATCATTTGACAAGAACACTGTTCATTCATGTACATGTATGTGTGGTGTTTTAAATGGAGTTTTCCATTTCCAACTTCATGTTCAGGTGTTTTGTGACCACAGCAGTATTCTTTGCCAAACCTTTTGATTGACTGGTTAACCATACATCTCAAACATTGCTGCAATTTATGCCCATTCAAATCTCATCATTCCTTTCATCAGTGTACACTATCCCTGCTTCGAAGATAATGATGCTTAGTTGATTATTGTGGAGAGGCAAATCATAGTACATGCACATGTTGTACTAGTCTTGTTGACTTGCTGTACAAAATTATGTGCTGGCGTGAATATTTCAATCTGAAGCTGTTATTGGCTATTCTAAATGATGCACACTGTATTATGTATGTACATTTCTATA